>JAOSBK010000005.1:5275910-5298533 GCA_027568895.1 Erythroxylum shatona | reverse complement strand
GGTAAATTATGGGTCCTCTATGCTTATGTGTGCTTGTGTGTGGTCCGAATGTTGGGCCTCGGAGACGGGGTCCAACACTTTTCATTGCCAGATTGCCTTTTAGAGGCCCTGGGGCGAGGCATCGTCGTGACTCGTTATCATGGAATATACGGAGGCGATGGTGAAATGTCCAATATCGGAAAGTCCCCAGATTAACTTGTCCTGACCTAGGAAGGGATTGGGAGAAATGTACCAGCTATAGCCCGACAAATCGTCTCTAGGAGGTAAAGATGAATAACATTCCAATTCCACGTACCATTTGTGGTCACAAAGTGTTGGACACTGCTATTGGTGACCGCATCCGGGATTGGGGTGATAGTATGGGTAATAAGAGGTCCTGCTCCCGCAATCCAAGGGTCGATCCAGAAGCGCGTCTTCGTGCCATCTCCAAGCATCCATTTCAGGCCCTGAAGCACGATGTGCCAAGTTGCCTTTATGCTCTGCCATATCATTGAGCCCCCAATAGCATCAAAAAGAGTTGGGGATGGTGGTGATGCTAAAGTGGTATTTGGCAGAGAGAACTTTGACCCATAAGACGTGAGGTTTTGCAAGCAGGGCCCATCCTAGTTTAGTGAGGTAGGCATCATTGGTCTCGTGGACTATCCTAATGCCTAAACCCCACAAGTCTTTTGGTTTGCACTCTTCCTCCCATTTGACTAAGTGGATCCCCTGTTTTCCATTCGACAAACCCCACAAAAATTGTCATAAAAGTTTCTCCGGCTCATCATAAAGGCGATGGGGCAGTCTGACCGTCTGCATGGTATAACTGGGAAGGGCCATTATGACAGATTGAGCCAGCGTGATGCGGCCGACAAAAGCCAGTAAGTTGGCTGACCAGCTGGACAATCGTTGGTGAACCTTATCCAGGATGTATTGATAAGTACGCTTGTTGAATCGTTCATGTAAAAGGGGAACTCCAAGATCCTTCGTCAGTTTGAATTCCAGTGCTTGGCTTAAAGAGCGAGACAACCTGGGAGAAATATTTTTGGAAAAGTAGCACCAAGATTTTCCTTGGTTGATACGTTGACCAGAAACAGCACAGAAGGAATCCAGAATATCTCGAATGACTGAAACTTGAATCAGTGAGGCTTCAGTAAAGAGGATAACATCATCAGCAAAAAACAGATAAGAGATAGGCAGATCAGTTCGTCCAAGTTAAATAGGTCGCCACCATCCTTGAAACACTGCGTGGTTAATGAAGTGACCAAGTCTTTCCATATAGAGGACAAACAGATAGGGCGATATAGGGTCACCTTGGCGAATACCTCTGGACGGACGAAAGGGGTCATTGAGCTCTCCATTCCAAGTTACTTGAAAAGAGACAGAGGAAATGCAGTTCATTATAAGGTTGATCAGCGAGGTAGGAACTCCTACATCGATGAGTGTATCTTGAATGAAATTCAACGACAACCTGTCGTACGCTTTCTCGAGATCTACTTTGATAGCCATTATTCCTTTCCTACCTGTTTTCCGTCGCATGGTATGGATGACCTCTTGAGTAATAATGATATTGTCCGTAATTAAACACCATAGGGCAAAGCTGCACTGAGTTGGGGAAATCAGGTCATCTAGGTAAGGTTTGAGGCGATTAACAATGATCTTGGTAATGGCCTTGTAGAGCACCGAGCATAATGCTACAGGATAGAACTGTGTAATCGAAGTGGGAGAGGGGAGCTGCGAGATAAGGACCACAATGGTACGATTGAGCTCAGATTCCCAAGTCTCATGCCAGAATATGCGTTGTAAGAATGAGACCAGAGAGGGGCCAACAATGTCCCACTAGGATTGGTAGAAGAGAGCTAGTAATCCATCGAATCCAGTGCCTTGTTTGGAGTCATGGAGAAGAATGCCAGTTTGATTTTGTCAGGATTGAGGGGACGGTCTAGATCATTATTCGCCCGGGGAGGAAGGGGCAGGAAATGGCCATAGAGTTGCCAGTTTGAGGGTTGTGTGTTGTTGTCTGTATATAAATGATCAAGGTAATTTTGCATAAGGCTCCTGATGCTTGCGGGATCGGAAATCACGTTCCCTTGGTCATCAGTTAAGCAAGTAGTCCGCGCGTGCCATTGACAGGCTATAGTAACTGCATGATAGAATTTGGTATTTCGGTTGCCCTGTCCTAACCACTGACTTCTAGATCTCTGGTGCCAAAATAGTTCTTCTTGGTAAAGGACTTGTTCTAGTTCGGAACGTAAGTATTCCTCCAATTCCTGGAGAGAGTTCGAGTCGGTATCGTCAAGGTGTTTTTGGATACTCTCAAGTCTGGCCATAAGTCGCTTCTTCCGGTGGAAAATATTGCCAAACGTTGTAGTGCTCCACCTCTGTAATGTGTCCAAGAAACTTTTGATGGCACCAAACAAATTTGAGTTGGGTGGATGCCAATTGGCAGCAACAACTTGATCAAAGCTGTGATGAGTAAGTCACGCAGGCTGAAATCGGAAGGGCCTCATTTTCGGAGTAGGTTGCACGATTTCCTTTAGAGTAATTAAAAGAGGCTGGTGATCCGAATTTAGAAACAGGAGGTGAGAAACTTTGGTTTGAGGAAAAACGGAATGCCAAGAGTTGGAGCAGAAGGCAAGGTCTAATCTAGCTAGAATAGATCCTCTGCGCCAAGTGAATCGTCACCCTAAGAAACCCAGATCCTGGAGATGGCAACTGTGCACACAGTCACGAAATTGGGAGTTGACAATAGGTTGGAGGCAAGAACCTCCACGTTTATCCTGGCTCTCTAATTTGGCGTTAAAGTTCCCACCGAACAACCAAGGCTTGGAGGTGATCCTCGCAATCTGTCTTAGATATTGCCATAAGTACTTTTGTAGTGAATACGTAGGGTTGGCATAAATGGCTGTGAAGTCGAATGACAATTGGTTCCATTCAATGTTGGCATGCACAAATTGTCAGTGAGCTAGCAAAAAACGGACCTTAATTTCTGCCTTCCAAAGTAGTCAGATGCCTCCTGAAAAGCCTTCAACTTCCACCTGAAAGGAGTGCCCAAATCCCAAGTTCCAAATAACCTTCAGCACGCGGATGCCACTTATTCAGGGCTCAACCAACACAATAAGAAGCGGTTTATGGATTTGAATATAATTCTTGATGATGGGCTTAAAGGTCCTGCCTTCAGCCCCTTGACAGTTCCATATGAGAATTGGCATAAAACGGGTCGTTGAAGGGAGATTTAAACTGTAGGGGCAGTGACTTTTGTAACAGTCGGCTCCCGAAGCTGGTCTATCATGGTATCCTGCGGAGTCTCTTCCAATTAGGTATCTATGTCAAGATGAATTATCTTGGCGGTCGGGGAAATATTTTTCGGATATGGGGGTCGTGGCGGGTGTAATATAGATTTTTGGCTTATCGAAGCCGAAGGTATAAGAACACATTCTTCGCCGAGAGCCTCCTCCATGTCCCCTTGACCTAGGTCTTCATGAGAGGAGAGGGTGATAGTTTGATCTTGTAATATCACGTCGACATGGGAGGGGGATCGAGAGGGCCACGTGGTTTGCTAGAGGACTGTGGGTGGATGGCGTTATGGGCTGGTGGGTCTGCAAGGGAGAGGCCTGAAGGTTACGGCCTTGGGCTGGCTTGGAGAAGGGGCAAGTTGGGCTGGGTCCTTGGACTGGCTTGGAGGAATGGCGGGTTGGGCTGGGGTTGGGAGGCACGACATTGTTTTGAGGCTACTTGGGGTGGGAAGGGACGACGCCGTGTTAACGTTGTGTGAGTTGGGGAAGGACAGCGTCGTGTTGACGCTGCGTTGGTGGGATGTGGGCGTCGTTGTCCTAGTTCTTCGTGTAGAGGAGGAAGCTTGTCCATTGAACGACAATCGGTGTTGTCTTTTGTCCCTAAATGTTGCATGATTTAGGGATTTTTCCTTAGTGAGGTTCGATTGTGAAGGAGTAGGGGTTGCTGATGGGAGAGTCGCAGCTGGCGGTGAGGGAGTATCCGTATTGAGAGGCAATGGTTCGCTGGTTGACAAGGCTGAGAAACTCGAGCCTGTCAATCCCACGTGGGAGGAGGTCAAGCTGGTGTCATGTCGTGTTATCGTTGGAGCGACTGTCGATCTTTGAGATCGGAGCTGGATCTGCATCCAGGGGCCGAAATCCCCTTGTCAGAGGTTGGCTGTGGAGGTCTCGCCTCGGTTGTCGGAGTGGCTGAGCGGTGGCGGTGCTTCAATAGTGGCCGTGGGTTCAATTTGATGGCGCAGTCGTGAGGGGTAAGATGGGGCACCATGGCTGACCAAACAGCAGATGAAGCAAATTTGGGAAAGACCCTCGTATGCGACCTGGATGCGTTCTCCATCTAGCTCGACGATGGAGCGAAGAGTTGAGCTTAAGTCTAGGTTGACAACGACTCGAGCAAATTTTCCTCAGTGAGATTGTTGAGTGTTATTGTCAATTTTGATTGTGCGACCAACTAGATTGCCGAGAGCAGTGAGTATTGCAGGGTGGTATCTGGCTACAGGGAGTTCGGGAAAATACACCCACGCAACAACGTGCATAGTTTTCCAGTCGAAGGTTGAAGGGTTGGGTACCATAGTTAAACAGAGAGGACATGGCCTGAGATGATCCACGGACCAACCCTTGCATCTTTCCCAAACAAATTTTCACAATATTAAATTCCATTATATTATAAATCGTTCCATTCTGTTTCATTACTTTACATTCTATTTCATTAATTAACATCCATCCAAACAGTCCTTAATCTTCGTTGAAAGTGACATGTGAATGGAAGAAGGCTAAAGACCAGGTGGTTGAGAATAATCATTAAGGTAAGGGAAACGTAAGGATTTGTGGAGTTACCATGGTGTATTAACTCTAACACCTTGCTTAGTTTTTAAATATATATTAATTAAAAATTTAAATATTTTCAATAATTTATTTAACTTAAAACATGTATTTACTCTCATAGTTAACTGTTTTTTTTAACTCATGGAAATGAGATCTAAGATTCTTTATTACGATATTTAAATTGATATTGTCATATTAAAAAATTGGTTTACTAGTTGAACCATTATAAAATATATTTGATAAAATTTTAGGGATGATAATGGGCCGACCCATGATCAGATCTTACTAATTTTTTGAAATAAGTTTTTTAAAATTAAAAGTCTAAAATAAAGTTTTTAACTAAATTCGGGTCTAGATTTCTCAGGTCCAGGCTTACCCGAGACCTAATGCTTGTTTAGAAAAGTTAGGTCTCGGACTAATGTGAGTCTGATTTTGGCCAATTAAAACACTTAAATTTAGACCCATTGGTCAACCCATTATCATCCCTATTAAATTTGTAATAAAAAGTTAATATCTTCATTATATTTTGTAATAAATTAAATTATTAAGTCAAAAGTTTGATTTTTTTAAATTTTAAACAAAGCTAAATTTTGATTATAATAAAATTAAAGAATTGATTAAAAATTAAATTAATATTAAATATTGCCAAACGTCGATACTCTAATGTACTCTAAATTTAATAAACAACGGTCTTGATATATATATATAATATCTAACAATTTAAAATTTGTATTTATTTCAATTTTTAAATTATGGTTTCAAATTCTTAATCTTAAGAATCCAAGAGAATACGGACTCCTAAACCAAAACCAATCCTACATTTTTATGTGACTACGACGTGTCGATACCTAATTGGCGGATCAGTTGTTTTCGTAACTGTCAAGAACATCGACACCACAACCGTCGGATCCAATACACTCAAATCATGAATCCCTAAAAATTATGTGAAATCTTGTTAATAACCGTTCTAAAAAGTTATTAGAAAACAAAATAAGCTCTCGATTCCTCCCACAGAAATCAAAAAGTCCCCCCTAATTTTGATCGGAGTCGTTCTTCTCAAGGTTTGATTCTTTTCGCTGTGTATTCAATTCGTTCCTGTTGTTATATTCAGTGTGATGTTTGCTCTTGAATCTGCTTAAATGTTTGGCTGTTGAGTTCTTATGTTGTGTTTTTTTATTGATTGGTCACTTTTGGATTCCTGCGGATTTATTCGGTTGTGGTTGATCTGTGTAGAGTTCTTCTTTACGGTGTTTTACGGTATCATTTTTTATCTGAAATATTTAAACTTTTGGATGTGATATATTTGTGGAATAGTGGTACTGTTGGACGATGTTGATATTGAATCTTTTTTTTTTTTGGTTTGTAGTTAGTAAGTTTTATTCAGAGGTGTGTATTTTTTTTAATTATTGTTTTTGAGGATCTTATTTAACTTTGTTCACTTTGTTATTTGAATTTCTTTGTTTTTGATGGTTTATCCTTTTGCTTTTATGATTGAAGAATCTTTTATTCTAGTTTTTAAGGTTTTATGTGCTGTGTTGTTTTCATTCTTTCAATTTTGTTATAGATTTTGTTTTTTCTGTCTAAAATGTAAATCTGTTTTCTCATAATGTATCTATCTGCAGGTTGTTTAGTTTTTGAGTGGACGATAGCAGAGTCATGATGAGATTCCGGAAAGGGACTAAGGTGGAGGTACTGAGCAACAAGGAGGTTTCTATTGGCAGTTGGCTTTGTGGGGAGATAATCTCTGGGAATGGGCGCACGTACTGTGTGAAGTATGCTGGTTTTGGTGAGGCTAAAGAGGAGAGGGTTCCAAGGAAGGCGCTCAGGCCTTGTCCACCTGCTGTGGATGGGGAGATTAAGTGGGCTTGTGGTGATCTTGTTGAAGTGTTTCACAACTTTTGTTGGAAGACAGCTCGAGTAATTCAGATTATGGATGGAGATTACTTTGTTGTTAGGCTACTTGGGAATTTTATGGGATTAAGAGTGCCCAGATCTTATTTAAGGGTTCGACAGTGCTGGCAAAATGGAAAATGGTTGTTGGTTGGTGAGGTAAGCTCTAGATCTAAATCTCATTTTAGTGCACTTCCCATGATTGTGCAATGACCCATGTATTGCCTTGGCAAAGGCCTGGTGCAGTACTGTTTTGCGAGTATCTGCCGCAATCTGATGCTATTAGTGTGCTGTAGCATCCCTCGAGGGAACTTGCACAAGCAAGACAGGCGCATGCTACTTGTGTGATGACTTTTCTTTTTAGATGTCCTTCCCTAGCCTTGCCTACACTTTTTTCTTCTAAGATTTCCTTATGTGTTATTTAGATCATATTACCTATTTGTTTTGTTGGTTTTGCTTCAGGGTGCAAGGAATTGTGGCATGCCAGTGACAAAACTGCAAGTAAACACTAGGATGAATCAACAGATAGGAAATGAATGCATGGTTCCATCTACAACATCAAAAAGAAGATCACCAGTTGATGAATTTGAAGTGCACCAAATATCTGCTAAAAGGATGCAAACAATGGAAAATGTCAGTAGCTATCAACGAATTTGTTCAGCACGTCCATCCCAAGCTTTGGATGAGGTAGAAGCTGATCATCTGGATGAGTTATATGGTGAAAATTATAGGAACTCTCCCAGGTATTCTAGAATCACCGAGTTATCAAGAGTGAATTTAGGTAGGGAAAATCATAGTCGGCTTCTAGAACCTGCAATATCTGTGGATAGTTGCAAGTCATCTGTTGGTAGTTGTAGTGTTGTTGGCTATACTTATAAGTTTCCTGTTAACTCTTTGCCATTGCATGATGGAAGCACGGTGGATTACTGTAGTGATGCTGAGTCCTCTTGTTGTCCGAAGATTAAGGATGAGGAATCTACCCTTTTCTCACCTAAGGAATTGGAATTAGGATCCCATAGGACAGATTTCCATGGATATTGTTCTACTATCCGACAATTGTATTCTTCAGGGCCTTTGAGTTGGGAGGATGAAGCAAAATTAACAAATCTGCGCCAGGTACTCTGCATTTCAGATGACGAACATTTGAAGGTAGTAAGAAGTTTGACTTCTTCTGATTTTAGAGTCCTTGTTAGCTGATCCAGGACTCTTAAATGCTTCTCTTGTCCTCTCATCATATACTTCAAAGCCGATTCATCCTTTTTACTTCATGAGGATGTAAATACTCCAGTAGATAATCATATGTAACATTTGAAAGTAGTAAGAAATTTGTTTGGTCCTATGCAATTGTACTTTGACCAGCCTTTGTTGAAACAAAAATCATAGTTCATCATTGGCTTATTAGAGAATTTGAGAAACAAGTATCTTACTGTAATTTCTTTGTTCAATTGGTGTTCTGAGGAAGGAGATTCTGATAGTTTTTCCAGTAAGGAATCCTTATACACCTGGTGCATGCTCTTCATATCATTCTCACATGTTATCAGCTGCTTATTCTGCAATAGTAGTGGCAATATGGATGTCACATCAATTGTGTTGGTTGACTTCGATACAAGCATCCTCTGAGTTTGCTTTGAACCTATTTTTCTATCCTGTATATTTTGTCAGTAATTGGAGTTTTAAGTTTGCCAATATGCTGATGTTTCCCCAGAACATCTCATGGCCCATGTTCGAGGCTTGCATTCAATGTTTCTAGAAGTCATGATGATGATGCCTTATGTTTACAGCCATGGTTGGTGTTGACTGTGGGCAACATCAATACTTTTGAGTATCTACGGATTCTACTCTCTGGCTGCCCTGGCCATTGGTATGGTTTCTCTTGTTTCAATTCATACTTTCTTCTTAACTGTATCTGGACTTGTTTGTAGGTTATAACTATCACAGTAAGTTACACCAAGTCCAGTTAGAATATATCCACAAACTTTTACATGGAACGTATTAACATGGAAGATCACATTCAAGTTGTGATTTCTTATTGTATAGTTTTCTAGGATTTTTATACTTATTCATGAATTTTTTGGTCTGCTTTTGTTAATTCATTTGCTTCAACAGTTCAATGCTCAATTATAAAAGTTATGGTCAACATTTGTTCTCCTCAATTTCTTATTTTATTGCTTCAAGACTTTGAATTGAGTTAATTTTGAAAGTTTGGATAATGAGTTAAAAAAGTAAAATTTTTAATGCATTTCGATGCTGATTTAATTGGAAATTTTAAAGTGTGAGTTGTTCAGCTGTAACATGTTATTTATAGATGGATGTGTCTCTTCTGGCCTCAATTGAGCATGGAAACTTTCCCCGGATGTTATGTAATCTCGGCGAAGTTTCCTGGATGTTATCTAAGCTTGGCATATCAACAAAGATGCTGAAGTCCAAATTGGGAAGGTATCTTCTGTTGGTTGACACTAATTTTTGTTCATCATCTCCATTTTGGTGTTCAATCATGTGGGGATGACGACATGGGAAATAAGAGCATCGAGTGAGGTTGTTTTGTGTCCTTTGGATCAGAAACAACCATCTCTTGAGCCAAGATTTTCCCAAATTATAATATTCCGCATACTCACATTCTTCTTCTGGCCTCATTGTGCTGGTTAACCTATTGGCAGCACTTTAGGCATCAATGACAAGTCGGAGTTTGAGATTGCAGCAACTGTACTGTGCAATGACGTTCTGCAGATCCATGGAGGTTTTTATTGGATTATTTTTCTGTTGTATTCATGAAGATGTATTCAACATCTTGGACCAGTGGGTATGTTCAAGTTTTTATATAACTTCTATTTTGGTATCATCCCCAACTATGCAACTGAATATCCAAATGAAATTGCACGTTACATCATCTACATTGCTGATTTATGTTTTAAAATTTTGATCAACAGTATTAACACACTTAGATCTCATGACCAATTTCTGTTGGCTGTGACTTACGAGAGTAGCACGCTGTATCAAGTCTCTCTTTTTCTTTTTCAAGTTTGAGATATTCTATGGTTAATTTTATTTTCTTTTTTACTCGGAAAAATGAAATATAAGCCACCGCACCAATAACTAACAGTATCCAAGTGGAATAGCATCTCATATTAGATTAATCCTCGTAAAACTCATCAACCATAGTTGGAAATTATTGTTTAACTACAGACTGCATTTGAATGTTATGTCTATATTTAGCTTCCCCAAATAATTAGGCAAAGTATACAACAGGATAAGCTAAAAACAGCTACCAATACCGGCAGTTGAACTGTTTACACGACATAACATAAAATAGCATTCTGCCTTTAGCTTTGGTCGTCGGATAAATGTTTTTGGTTTAGAGTTGTGGGTCATGCTAGTGTAGCTCTTTTGCCCTTTGGTTTAGAGTTGTGGGTCATGCTAGTGTAGCTCTTTTGCCCTTTGCATCCCTTGACTGCATACGTGTAATGGGTCAGTATTCATGTGAATAAGATTAGGGGTGAAATATAGGTGTGTAGGGGACAGAGGAAGTGAACCTGAGCACCGGCGGATCTCTTCGAATCCAAGAACTGGCTATAGATGTCGAATAGTCTCTGTTTCTCTGATTCGGAGACTGACGGTCTTGCTTTTGAAGCAACAGACTTCAAAAGAGCATCGGTAATGATTGGCGACTTTTCAGGCTTACTGCTATCTGCAGTACTAAGAAATTCGTGAACCGCGGCAAGCTGCGCATCTGAGAGAAGAGCTTGTAAATCGGCTCCACTAAATCCTTCTGTCGTATATGCTATGGCTTCCAAGTCGACATCGGGGGCCAGAGGGAGCTGCATTGGACATAAAGATTCAAACTAGCAGGAATTAACACAAGACATTATCACATCAAACAAAATATGAACCAGAACCTTGGCAGATAAATTGCATGCTAAGTTTGTTTGTTTTTTTTTTTTTCTCAATATGTGAACTTCTTGTTTCCACTGAACAGGAATAAGTCGACTTTTAGCACAGAAATGAGACTTATTAGCTAAGCATATGAGGTGAAATCATCTTTAGTTTTTTGTGTATGCACGTGTTTCCACTCTTTTTAAAGAAGTCTGGTGATTAGCAAGTGTTTGCACGAAGTGGCTCTATAAAGAGGTGTTCTTCAACCATATACACTGTTTGACATTAGAATCGGATGTTTAATTTTCTAATGGAGTTAATGCCTTCTCATGGAGGATTTATTCTTCAGCCAATTATAGATATCTCAAAACAGACACGAGTTTTAAGGAAAACGCGGATGGAAGATGAGCAGCAAGAAGCCAATAATACTCACCTTTCTAGAAAGAACTGAAAGGATATCCAGTCTCTCCCGTGGAGAAGGAAAATCACAGAAAAGAAGGCGATCTAGCCTTCCAGGCCTTAACAGTGCAGCATCCAGTAGGTCAGGTCTACTGCTTGTTAAAATTCCATATCCACACAGAACCATTAAAAAAAAGGCAGTCAATAAAAGGAAGCACAAGGACAGAGAAATGGAAAGTGCACAGAGAAATAAAACAATATGGAGAAGCTCAGGAGTAGGACATCCACTCAACAAAGCTCATTTTGCATAGGAAAGTAATGACCTTGTTAAACATAGCTTTTGGCATTATGTTCATAAAATCAAGGATGTGAATCAACTTAGATTCTACTTGTTCTCTCCCTCTCTCTCTCTTTTCAACATCCCAATCCTTTTCTTTAGTTCTTTATTCTCTTTTCAAAGTGGTATTATCTGATCTAATGTTCTTTAGTGATCTTTGTAATCCAAAGAAAGGTTGCAGCATGGACAACCTTATCTTTCCCATGTAAATGAACGACAAACAAATAAATAAAGGGAAATCTGGAAAATGAGATGGCAAACCTAAACAATGACCACGAGAAGAATCTGAAGGTAACATGAAACTATTCTAAAATTGAACCAACCTTGTTGCAGCAAACACAAAAACGCCAGTCAAAACTTCTACGCCATCCAATTCGGTCAAAAACTAGGAAATGGACAAATAAAGCGATGAGATGTTACTCTCAAGAAGAGCATATGATGAAACAAACACACAAACGAAAAAACTTACCTGGTTGACAACACGGTCAGTTACTCCCGTATTATCATGCCCTCTTTTTGGGGCAATAGAATCAAATTCATCGAAAAAAAGAATGCAAGGTGCTGCAGCAGCTGCCTTTGAGAAAATATCACGAACCTGTGGGGAAAGCATGAATCACCAGCTGACAGTGTACATTTTAACTTCATAGTAAACAACACTACAAGAAATTGCTGTAGAGAAACAACTTGCTACATACACAATAATGCCCATCACTAAGTGCTACAAACTAAACTACATCAATTGCATACAAAAATCAAACGGAACTCCTCAATTTACTGATAAATTATGGAATTGAAACCCTAAAGCCTTTCTGTTTAGTCACCCAACAAAGGTAAGACATCTCTTCAAGCTTGCCCCAAAATGAAGTATATCGTATTTCAACCATAAAAACTCATACTCTTTGGTTCCTTTTTTTCTTGTCTAAAAGTTTGGGGGGTTGGGGCTGGTTGAAAGAGTGTTTAATTGTTCTCTTACTGCTTGCTCAGAAGCACCAATGTACTTGTTCAACAGCTCGGGACCTTTCACAGATATAAATCGCAAAGAACAAGCAGCAGCTGCAGCACCAACAATATGAGTCTTGCCACAACCAGGGGGGCCATATAACAGAACATTTGATCGCAACCTTAATGGAGCTTGCACAAAGATATTTGGAAACTTTGATGGCAATTCAATCATCTGGCATTCAAATTAACCAGTTAAGCTGCTGCACAAAAATTAATCTTCAAATATAGTTCAAAAGCGGCATAGGGATGTGATATGAAAACTGTAAAAACCCTTACACCTCTTTTAACTTCCCCAAAAAAAAAAAAAAATCACACCTCTTTGATAGCATTCCTTATATCACTCAGGCCACCAACATCATCCCATCCAGAGTGGCCACTATCAGGAGCAGACTTAGTAATATCACGCATAGCAACAGGAAGGAACTCATGCATTGCTTGAGCAAAGTCATCCCTGATTAATGTGGGGATTTCATCCTTTTGGAAACTCAAAGGACCTGGCAAAAAGCGACCAATGGCAGAGTGTACAGCTCGGTCAACCAAAATTTCCTGATAAAATGAAATCACTATTTTAGTATTTCAATTCAGTAAAGCCCACAGTACTTCATAATATTGTGCGAGTTATTGATCTCTCCCAACTTTGCTCTCAAATGAAGTGAGTTATCTTCTTACGTAGACAATGAATTAATGTTAACACCAAACATTCTACCATGCATCTTCACCAACATACAATTCTAACAAAATCTAGCAAATAAGTTTAACAAAACATGCTTTTTATGACTTGCATCTGGTCATGTAACAGATATTCAATGTGGTTAACTATTGGGCTTTCCTCCCTGTATTATTGTAGCCAATGGTTTTATCAAGAATCTTAAATACCTACAAAATGGCCCTCACCATTCCATATCTTAAAGATCTTACAAAATGGATAACCATTGCCATTCTATCTTAACTCATCTGGAAATATCAGAATAATACATTTTCAACCCTCGCTTAAATAATATAAACATGAAAAGAAGACATTCAATTAAGACAAATGCACCCCTGTTTGCGTGGTTTTCTTTTCCCAAAGGCAGAGCTGGAAAAAAAAGAGAGAGAGAGCGAGAGAAAAGGCAGTATTTGCATTTAGAATCAGAAGGTGGAAAATACCAGATCATATGCATCATATCCTTCACATTTTGAAGCTATATCTTGTAAGATGTCATCAGAACATTGTAGCAAACGCCTCTGGATTTCGTGCTTTAGTATAGCACAGCGTTCTGCAGCAGCAGGAGCAGGTAGCTGCACATGAAAGTCAAACCTTCCTGGGACAATGGAAAACATAGAGCCAAAGTGAATATGAAAAGTAGGGGGAAAGGAAAACAGCCATAATACATCTACTAATATTTTTGAACAAGAAGAAATAAACCTGATGAGCTCAATGACTGTGGAATACTATCTAGACTCTGCACAGAAGCTATGAAGGCAATGGGGCCAATTCCGCATGAGCTCCTACGCTTTTCCTGTCCATATAACAGCAATGATATAACAATGGAATTCAGGAAAAAAAGAACTAGCATTGATCTTCAGTATTGCACTTGGGACAAGAAAGTGTTCAACATTCATGGCATAACCAGGAAGTTATGGCAGGTTCCTTTGAGGGAAAAAAAAAAGATACGATGAAGCAGTATACCAAATACTTTCATGTATTAGGCCTAATACTGTACCATTCCTTATCGATTGTGCTTGAAGAGGTCATCTAATCACCGAGGCTTTCTTTTATCAACATTAGCTATCATGTACATCCAGAAATAAATTATTGAAAACCAGTTCTCTGGAATCACATTTGCAGGAGATAGACATAATTAAGCATATGTTAATGATAAATTATTTGTAAGAACAACATATCCATCACTTCACAACTCTAGGAAAATAAGAAAACAGTCACCAGTAACAACTTTAGTAATTTATTACTAGAGATGCAGATAAACTTTTACCCCATATTCATCCATAATGTCTGCTAGGAAATTTGTGAGCGCAACCACTGAACTCGAAGATTGAGATCTTTCTGAGTCCGAAGTAGATGGAACAATGCTATCAAGATCATCAAAGACAATGAAAGAAGGAGCATGGTCCAGAGCTTCAGAAATGTAAGCAGAAAGTGCTTGCCGAATGGCTAATCCATTTTCTAAAGCAAGTCTAGAGCAGTCAACAAATACTCTGCAAGCACAGAATGTGTAAGTTGTAACATGTACTAACTTGGCCCCTAGCCTTATGCATTTTTTTAACAAAAAACAGTAGCATTAGAGTTGTCAAAACATTTAAAGATTAAAAAATAATGTGTGCAAATACAATATCTTACGTGTGTGCTAAGACATCTTTATGCTCTTGAAGGGATTTTGCAACTGCTTTTGCTAAAATGCTCTTTCCAGAACCCTAATACACAAGCAAAGGTCAACATAAAAAAAATAGATCATTAATACTGGGACATAGGACTAACTGGCAATCATTGTCAAGGGTAGCAAGCTGCAGAAACAAAAGACAGCCACATTCTTCCTTGCAATTGTATTTTCTTTTGGACAAGAATCAAGAAGAATCCTTAAATCACTGGAAAACTAATTCAAATGTCATGTTGAAATTTAGTTTGAATACGGATATACTTCAATCCACACATGTTAGACCTACAACATGTAGCACAGGTAACTTGGTAGAGGTAACATACTATATAGACGGTAGTTGCAAAACATTTCAACAAACTACTAATTCAAACAGATGAACTTACATGGGGTCCGTATATAGGAACATGTCCAGGTAGGGGAAGATTCCATCTACTGAACCACATTTCAGAGGCAGGAGATAACAACACATTGATTCCTGAATGACCATAAGAATTGCAAGTGGAGGAACTCAATATATTTGTTAAGAATTAAAATCTAACTGGACATTTTGTGATGAACACACATTAGCAGTAGGCAATTAACATTAAATAGGAGTCAACATTAAAAAGGAAGTACCTACTATTAATCACATCTTTTGCAGCTGTACCCATCCAACTCAAAGAAGATATGTTTGAGTTGAAGCCTTTGATGGAGGTTCTCTCTTTGGGAGAACAAAGAAATACAGGGTCACCCAACTTCAATTTTGCAAACAAATATTTACCCCCTACATTTGCCTTCCCGTTTTCATCAAAAACAATTTTATATGCATGACATTCATTATGAGGAGATTCCTCAGAAATAGTTAGTATGTAGAAAAATTCCACAGGAGCTCCAGTGGCCTTGAGTGGATGTTCTGAAAGTCCATTTGCCTTAGGAATCCTATCAGTCTCAAAGTTGTATCCTTTCACTTCAAAGTGAAGCAAGGTTTCGGTTCCTACAGTTAAGGTATTAACAACTGACCCAGTAACTGAAGCAATAGCCTTAAGTTGTGCAAGAAACCATAGTTCAGCAAGTGTTGTTAATCCTTTTCTACTGGTAGGCTGAGATGCGGTTTCTTCATCTCCTTTACCAGAAGGGCCATATGAAAGAGCAGTAACAATTTTTTCATGGATTGAAAAATCCCCTGCATCAATATAAGCATCTGAGCTAGGTTTCAAAAGTCGATTTTTTGGTTTTCCGAATCTATTATTATCAGGCACTTCCAAGCCATTCTTGTCAACAACCTCATCCTGTCCAAGCATCTTAAAGTAGCAAGGAGAAAGTGAGAGTAAGGCCAAATCCTCCTTTGGATAGGTGGTGCATTCCTTCAAGTAAACCCCTGCAGTAAGGGGATTATCTCAGTCCAAAACATTCACTATTTAGATGAAAAAAATTTGTAAAAGACTGTTAATGTTCAACATATTAATTTTAGATGCATTTAAAAGGTAAATTCAATTCATTTATGTTATCCAGAGTAAAAAATGGTAGACTAATACAAATAAGACAGTTCTTCAAATGCTTGGGAGAAGTAACGTACATGAATACAGGCTTGCTCTTAAATACAACCGAAGAGACCGAGCAATCATCAAATGGCCTCTAGCTACTGAATCTGATAATAAAAGAGTCACAACTGCTTGACGAGGTTCTTTTTTGTCATTTCCACTGCTAGCATCTGCAGAACTTGAAGTGTTTTTCATCCTCAACATGTCACTTTCAGGAGCCTTAACACTTTCTCTCGATGGTAACCTCGGAATAATTTTAACCAAGAGAAGAAAATCTAATGAAAATTTTTTTGCTGTTTCAGGATGGACATAACCAACAGATGTGAGCGCCACATTAAGTTCAAGGCCTTTGACATCAGTTTTGTGAAATAATCTTCCATCTGAATCTTGAAGACGCAACAGGACCTTCGAAGGATTCCTTTCCATACTAGCTTCTTTCTTTACTTCCTTTTTCCGTGGCTTTGGAGCAACAGAGAATTTAGTTCCATCCACAAGTTGCACTGAAATCAATCTCATTGGTGAGTGTCAAGAAACAGCTGACCCAAAATCTTAAACTGATGGGTGAGCGATCCAAAGCAAAAAAAGTGAACTAAAATAGAAAACCTTGCAGATGCAAACAATTAATTTTAACTAAAATCAGGCTTCAGCAACCATGAGGTAGGCAGTTTACGTGAGTTGTATAAGAGTAGCAAAATTGTAGACATCATCTTACCCACCGCTTCCACGGGAGATGTTGAAACCACAAGGAACGTAACGACCGTACGCCCATGCAACCACAAAGGAAATCTCATTCCTTCATGAACAATCCTGATCTTCACTCCCATTAATCATAACAACAAAGCATAAAGAGAAAAAGGAAGAAATCAGATCACTCACAATGTAATAACAACTACTTTAAAACAATATGTATCAAGTCATACTCACATAACCGAACAAAAACAGTAAAATTTAAGTCAACAACCTGCTTCAAAATCGTCGCCTCGGCTTGCTCTGCGTTAAGTTCTAGAACTTCCCAATCATCCTCGCTATTAGGCTCGATAGTCACCAACTTGGCACTCGTGACCCCGGAAAGTACTCGAATTCGCACTCTCACGCCATCCGGCAGCGAGATGCACTCGGCGAATTGCCGAGCGACCTAGCGAAGCCAAACAAACGGAAAAAAGATCAATCAACAATCGCGACCACGCAAATAAACCAGCAAGCGTGTCTTACCTCTATAGATGAGGAAGCTGACGTGGCTCCAGACCAGGCGACAGTCCAGCGGAGTCCGTCGTAGTCTGTGGAATGGAGCTCGAAGGAGAGGACTTGAGAGGCGAGAGCAGGGCGTGAAGATTGGAGTGTTTGGATGAGAACGAAAGGAAGAGACACGAAGCAGTCTTCGATTCCAGAGACGTGCATTACTTGAAACTCCATAGCTATAAATTACAGAGAGCAAAGCATCAGTTAACGAGTGAAAGATGAGCAGAAGACAGACATGAAGTGATAGAATTTTCAGTTTCTCGAGGTTTTGAATGCTGACGAGATATATATATCGGAAGAGAATAAATAGATAAAAGAAAAGTAATTGTAGAATACTGTATTTTATAGTTATATTTGCGTTTCGAGTCCGAACTAATGGACAGTCGTTGACTTTTTTTAATTCAATAGTATTGATAAAAGAAAAAGAAAGATTACAAGTCACGGTGCCAAACAACCAAAGAAGAGACGACACCGTTCGATACCAAAGTAAGCACAAAAACGACAACGTTTAAGATAAAATATAAAGATATATTGTTGACAATTGGAAAAAATGACCTAAAATCAAATATTCTCGTATTCTCTCTTTTCTCAATTGGGGTTAGAGGTGTCTGCACTCACCACTATGTCGAGATAACAAAGGGAGATAACCAAGGTCTTGAATGAGCAAATGCTTAAGGTTATTACGACCATAGTTGACTCAGCACAATCAGCCTATATTCCTGATCAGTGTATGATGGATAATGTGTTTCTTGCTCAGGAGTTGGTACGCGAGTATACCCGCAAGCGAATATCACTAAGATGTATGATAAAAGCCGATATAACCAAAGCATATGATTCGGTGGAGTGGCAGTTTCTTCAAACTATGATGGTGTATTTGGGATTCCCTTCTCGATTTGTTGGATAGGTCTTGGAATGTGTTCAATCTGCTTCCTACTTAATTTCAGTGAATGATACTATGCATGGTTGGTTTAAAGGCCGACGGGGACTACGACAGGGCGATCCCATGTCTCCTATGTTGTTTTTGCTTGGCTTGCAATACCTTTAACGGATGCTGAATACAAGAAGCCGCCTCCCTCTCTTTCAATTTCATCCGAGGTGCAAAAAGTTAGGTATCACTCATTTTGCATTTGCAGATGACCTTATACTCCTCTTCCGGGAGGATCAAGACTCAATAGGTGTTTTAGTGGGGGTCTTGCAGGACTTGGCGAAGGTGTCCGGATTACAAGTGAGTGTGTAGAAGTCTAACATTTATATCGCAGGAGTGGCAGGGTACGAAAAGGAGACCTTGGGATAACTCGTGGGGCATCCTTTAGGCAAGTTTCCAGTTCGCTACCTTGGTATCCCACTCGCCCCAATGAGACTTTCAGTTGCTCAGTTTTCGACACTAATCCAGTCCGTGGAAAATTTCTTGATGGCCTGGAAGGGGCAGTCCCTTTCCTATACTGGTAGACTTGAACTCATCAATTCAGTCATCCAAAGAGTGCTAGCGCTTTGGATGCAGGCATTCCCAGTTCCCTAAACTATACTGGATCGGATCCATTTTATCTGCCGACTATTTTTATGGGGAGGGTGACATTATAAAGGGTCATGGGATAATATTTGTAAACCAAAAGGAGACGGAGGATTGGGATTGAAGAATTGCAAAATCTGGAATAATGCTCTACTCGCTAAGGTTTTTTGAAATATACATGCCAAAGAAGACTCTTTATGGGTGCGGTAGATCCATGATGAGTATCTCACGATATATCTGTGTGGGAGTGGTCCCCGCATCCAAGAGATTCTCCTTTATTGAAGAATTTAGCATTGATCCGTGATAAACTGGTTGACAAGTTAGGTAGGCCTACGGAGGTAGTTCAGGGCATGTAGAGGTTATGTGTGAATGGTGTGTTATCATCATAAAAGACTTATGACCTTTTTGCGATCTTCGACTTCTAGAAAAACAAATGCCTGTCCTTCATATGGAGAAACTAAATTCCTCCTAAATTTTCCTTTATCACTTGGTTAAGCCTTTGGAACCGATCGCCTACCAAAGATAACCTCCAGTTCTTGGATATTGATAGGACCTGTGTCCTCTGTCAGGTAGAAGCCGAAATTGCTGAGCATTTATTTTTAAATGTGCCTATACTGGAGATATATGACGTGCCACTAGGTTGTGGCTATGGTTGAACCGTCCGATGTCTACTCTAGGCAGGGTTGTTAGATGGATTCGGAAGGAGTTTGTTGGAGCTGGGCTGAGAAGTAAAGCTGTTAGACTGGGTCTCATGTGCTCCATTTACTCAATATGGTGGATTCGTAATTTGATCCAGTTGGAGTTTGCCACCATTACCCGTTCCGTTGTGATCCTGAGAATCCAAACAACAATTTATAGCATCCTTTACAGATTATATCCTAGAGATCGTATTACATTTTGACTGACGAATACATGGTCACACTAGCTGTAAAATTCTAATGTGTTGTGATGAATTGAGTCATATTGTCTCCACTTTGTTCTGTGCTATTGGCTATATAGGAGGCCCTTGTAGTTGTGTAAATATGTTATGTTGTGTGGAAGACAAATGTATGTATTCTTTTTTGTGTTACTGACTGTATAGAAGGGATGAGAATCATGTAGGGGGTTATGCTCTGGCCTGTAACCTACAATTTTTAAATTGACAACCTGATTGTATGAAGATTGGGAAGAAGTTGATGGAACTCCACATGTCCCTGGAGGTGGTTAAGCTGGACCTGACCTTTGCAGGTGGTAGCTGCCCTCCCTTCAGATATCTTCTTGTACTAGCCTCCCTAAGCGATCCATGTGCGTGTAAGATGGTTGCTTTGATTATGTAAGCTGCTAATTTTGATATAGCTGAATTTACACATCTAGGATGTATAGGGATCATAGGGGGTGAACTTTAAATGTACCATTTTATTATTTGCTATCTTCCTTAGACTTTTGATGTGTTCTGGATGCCTTGTAAAGGGTTCTGGGTGTAATGGGATAAGGGCATTTATGTACATATGTTTTGTAATGTTCCCGTTAGTTCTACAGGTAGCTGTACTTGTATTGCAGGTTTGACATTAAGATACGGACAGCCTGATGCTTTTGCTATGGGGATTTTGGGAAAATTTACTATTTTTTACTAGCCTCACTGGTTGTAAAGGGGATGTTGGGGCTCATATTGTGTGTCTAATTTTGAGACAACTAGGGATGCTTTGTCTTAACAAATACGAGTTTGAGGAAGAATTGTGTCTCTGAAGTATTTGGAATGAAATGGGCAGTAGCTCCAGCCAATGTATGTAGAGATGTGCTGTGGAGGTTGTCGTTACTTATGGGCTGGTCACTGGTGATTATGAGCTTTTAAGAGCAAGTATACTGTAGCTCCATGAAGGACTGATGCTGCTGTGGTATATAGGAACGGTAGGGAATGTTGGGAACCTGTTGAATATTAGATATGCTTGTGTTGTAGTATTTAGACGAGGCTGATAGTGGACTACACTCTGGCTTGGGGTATGCCCCAATAAAATTTTGTATACTCTATTTTTGTGCAATATACATTTTACATTGCATCAAAAAAACAAAGGGAGCTTTGAAACAGTCAGCTAGGGAAAACAAAATAGAGGTAAGCAAATCTTCCTTATCCATGCTTCTGTTCTTCATGTTTGGCCCTTAAGACTGGTCGATACAAAAGATTGACCTTTTCTTTCTTGTCTCTTCATGTACCATCTCCACGGTTGAGTGTCCCTTATATCGTTCCCAGCATCAATGGCGCTTCCATTCCGACACTAGAGGGGTAAGTCCCCCTTCTATTGCTTTCCATATTAACGAGAAATAAAAACTTCGAAGAATTGCCTGCTACTGTTGGTATGCATCTTCCTTTATATTCTCCATCAATTAGCTAACTGGGCTGAGCATTTCTTGATATAACTAAAGTAGATCAATTGTTCTTAGACTTTAGCAAGAACACATTCCCTTACCTGCTATGAATTTTTATTAATGTTCTGGAACCTACGTGTGTTCCTTTCTATCCACATGCCCATAACACAAGTCGCAAAGGAAATTAGACAGATAATAGAATTAGGATGTGTAGTGGGCTTTAGTCTAATGAACCATTGCAGTATCTCTACGAATTTGAATGAGCTTAGGGAAACCAAACATTTTTGTCTTATCTAAGACTAAATATCTCTAGAGAAGGGACACTCAAAGAGCAGATGATCCATATTCTCTTGTTCTGAGTTACACAGGACAAAAATCTCAGTGGAATTTATGAAAGAAAGCTTATCCATTGTACTAATCTTGTTTACGGAAGTGAGCTATAAAATGAATGAGGAGCTAGGCAATAAGTCTTTATGTCAGACCACTTCACACCAATCCACTTTGACATTACTCTGTAACAGTCATTCTCCACAACTTTTTATTGTGAATAAACCTTGCGAGTGGCTTTTCCAAATATATATATTAGGAGTATAATTGGGTTTTAAGAAGTGAATTTCTCTCGGGAATCCAAACCCCACCCCCAGATAAATGTCTCACCCTTAGCAGTAGAGGGGAAGGTGGCTCAATGATTGGATGGTAGACCGATTCCTGATTAATTGTCCCTTTCCTATCCAATCATCATACCAAAACTAGCCTTTACTGCATCCCTTACCTGACATGAAATTTTAGAAATCGATTCCTCTTTTATCTTCAACAGTTGTGATAGAACCCAACAGTGGGAGGTCTTTAGATTAACAGACCATATACTCTAACCTTTTAGGACATAAGTATGGAAGCATTTTACCCACAGTGTGTCATCTCCCTGTAGGATTGACCAGAGTTTCTTCATCAATAGAACTTTATTTGATGGTTTAATAAGAATAACTCCAAGGCCTCCCTCCAGTTTAGATATGCAAACATCACTTCACTTTACCTTGGCATATCCCCTATTAGGGACACCTCCGCCCAATAGAAAAATTATCATTAACTTTTCCAGTGACTTGATCACTCCTCTTACAGGTACCATATTCGAGGATCAATAACGGGGTGTTTGGTTGCTGTCCCCATATGTTGGACCCCGAACTTTTCTTGGAATGTAGAAATATGAAATAAAAAATTTTAGTGATTATTCATATGTAAATAAAAGAAGAATTCTTGAATTTGAAATGAAGTGGAAAGGATAGTTAGGACAAGATGGGTTATATGTGAAATATTGGAA
>JAOSBK010000005.1:5265293-5275810 GCA_027568895.1 Erythroxylum shatona | reverse complement strand
GTTATTGTTATTATTATTATTTGTTAACTTTTTTACTAATACAAATTATTCGTTTTAAAATAATCAATGAATTACATCTTTTCAATCATATTATACTGCATGGACATTTTCGTCATTGATACTGTTTTTATATTCTGTCAACTGCAACTAAACACATTTATGTCATCGAGACGGAGACAGCTTTTTCTGTTCCATCCACCACAATTAAACACTTCACTGTTTCCAATTTTTGTTCTGTTCCGTCTCCAAATTTTTGTCTCGTTTTGTCTCTGTCCCTTAAAGACAACAACCAAACGCAGCATTAGTATGCATGGAGTTAAGCACAAAATTTACTAACTGTAACCTTCCTCCAAATGACAGGGAACGGTTTGTCCATGAGAATAATCCCTTTTGAATTCTTAGTATTAAGACCGGGTCAGTTTGGTTCGGGCTTATAAAGTTTGGATTCAGCATAAAACTTCTTAAATTAATTCGACTTCTTATCGAATTTAGATTGATGAATTCAAACTTGATTCTTATTATATTTTAAGATTTTTTTAAAAATTTTAAAAGGTCTTTAGTTAGGGATGACAATGGCCAACTAATATGTCCAAATTTGTTTTTAATCGAGGTCCAACTTAATTAGAAGAGTTTTGTCTTGGACAAGGCTAAACCTGAGTTGACTAAGTTAAAAAAGATATTGTTTTATACTTTTAATTTAAAATTTTTATTTTTAAAAAATTGGCTGGGATGGGTTACTGGTCGACCCATTGTCATTCCTATTTTTTTAACTAGATTTAAGTTGGATTTTTCAAATGTTTAAATTATTTTAAACTTAAAATTGTTTCAAATTCTAATAAATCATAAAAATTTCTTTATTAATTTAATTAAATTTCAAGTAGGGTAAAAACCATAAAGTTTGTAATTTAAAAAATTTGAGAAAAACTCTCCAATTTTTTAAAATTTCAAAAAAATTCTTTCTAATTTTCATTTTTTCTAGAAAATTCCTTTTAGTTTTCAAATAAAAAATATTGATGTAACAAAAGCATTATGATTATCAAACGTGAAATAATTAAATGTTATTTATATCACGATTCAATAAAACTCTTAAACTCGAATTGAATTAATTAAATCTAATTTAAATTAATAATTTATTATAATTATTTTTGTTAATTTAAGTTAAATTTAATTAATTAGGGTTGAATTTAAAAGATGAGTTATATTATCATATTAGTGACATTTAATCATTTTATATTTGAAGTTCACACTATGCGTTTTTCATATTAATTTTTTGACCGAATTTTGAAAAAACAGACTTTTCTGAAAAACTGAAAATTAAAAGAAATTTTTTTCAAAAACTTAAAAAATGAAGGAGTTTGTTTAAAATTTCTTAAATTCGAGAGGAAAGCTATGTAAACCTTAAATTGTTGGGCTTTGAACTTCACTATGACATCGACCTTTTTGGGCCATGGTCTTTGCTAACAGCTATTATCTGTAATTTAAATTTGAAATGTAATTAAGTACTCTTCTTACAGTGTTCTATTAAAATTATTAATAAAAAATGTTGACATAATATCGATTTTTTAATATTATTTGCTTGATAAATACATTTAGTAAATAGTTATAGTAATATAAAATTTTGAGGTTGTGTAATAAACATACAAATTTTATAAAAATTACTTATAACATGAAATGACATATAAATATCTACCATTAATAATTTTTATGAAAAATTAATGAAGAGAACTTTAATTTCAAAATTATTAATGCTAATTTTTTATTTTTAAATTAATTCATAAAATATCTCTTTTGTAATAATTCAAATTAAAGGAGTATATGACTAAATCAACTCTTATTCTTAATGTTTTAAAAACCGAACTAGTTCAGCCAATTTAACAATAGAAATCTTGAATCGAATAACTTTTCGATTTTATTTTCAACTTTTCTATTTGATTTAGTTTAATAATTTTTGTTATTAAAAATCGCGATTTATTTTCATAAACTAATAAGTTTTATAAACTAAAATAAATAAATTAAAATTTATTTTAAAATCTTCTTTTTTAATTAAATTTTATTTTTTATATGTAAGGATAGTCTTCTTTTTAATGAATTTTCAAATTCTTTAATTTTATTCAAATTTTAACAGTTGAATAATGGTCTTACACTGGTTCAACTTTTAAATTTTAAACTTCTTATTTTACCTGATTAAGTTTCGGTCCAATTTTAAAAACACGGTGTATTCTTTTATTTATTTTGCAATAAGAAAATTCTTATTAAGAATGAAAATGGACTTCTCCAACTTATAAGCGAGTTGGGTGTGAGTTGATCAATTATTATCCCTACCTTCTTGAAGGAATATGTTAGAAATTCCTCATCCATCCCTTTGGAATCTAACGCTTATTCTTTGTACCCTTAACCTTGTTATGGTATCGAATGAAACCATGACTCTTACTACATTTTTTTGTTGTTGTTGCTCACGAGATAATTTAGGAAGATCTTAATTATAAAAGTGTACCTTAAACCATCTAAATCTGTAATGATTCCTGCTTGAATTGGGTAATTATTTTACAGATGACAAAACTCTTATCCCAAATTTTAAATGACTCAGTCGTACTACATTTTTACAACGAGTAAGCACATAAAAGGTACAGGAATGGAAACCCTTTTCTTTATTTGTATCACCATATCCTTTTCTCAAACATACAAAGAAATCAATGGTATACAAAAGCTAAATCATGGACTAGTTAAGGCATTAGAACATGCCTTGGATTGCGAACGCTAACCAACCTTACATCATCTATTACCGGACCACATAGAGAGCCCGAGAAATCACTCGTCATCGTGTAGAATGTGCTCAGGAACATAACTCTGGTGTGATCTGAGACCGCCTTGAATCGAAGATTGGCAGGTACGAACCCTCCTTTGCCTTTTGACAAGTAAGGGATCTTAGCTTGGTCCTTACCAGCATATACCTCTACTCCCAAACTTCCCGCGCATGAATTGTTTGCGTCACCAACGTTGAAGCTGAGATAGTAGGGCTTGCCAGGGATAGTTCTAACAACTTGTGCCAAAGCACTCTCTTTGCCTGCCAGAAGTTCCACTGCTCTTTTCCCCCCTGGAACAGAGAAGTGATCACGGTCTATGTACTTCACGGCCTTAAGTGACTCAACAATCCAACCAGGTAAAGCACTATGGTCATCTTCGACATGGGGAGGAATCAAGACTCCTGTAGTTACGCTTGGGAGAATGTAAGGTCCCTCTTCGAAATCTCCATTTTTCATCAGATTATCTGAACGTAATTATGAACAACAAAAGAATCAGTAAGTGAATTCAATTTTAAGAGTTTCAACTAATTAAGGAGGACTGACTCACTTCTGGTACGTTGAGGATTTGACAGAAGCTTCAAAGCAACAGAATCAATAAGAGGGCCACATGCAGGGTCCTCCTCCACACCAGGGTTATGGATAGAGATATAGATCGTAGATGCATCAGCTTGGAAAGCCCATGAATATAAATCCCAACCATTGCTGCTATAAGTAGTTTGCACAGGCAAAATTCCATAGTCATTGGGTTCAGAATTCGGTGAAACCGAGACGTTAAGTTTCTCCTCCTGAGCACACGTTCTAGCCACATTGAAAGTTATGGCGTAAGTCTTGCCCTTGGCAACCTCAACCTTCTGCTTAATTGAGGCATCGTTACCGAGCCTCACTGCAAAAGCTCCTTCAGGAACAACTAACAACATGTCCCCTTGTGTTTGACCTGATTTTATGTACTCTACCAACCCTGAAATCTCCCACTTTGGAATCGCGTACTTGCCTTTCACTTGGGTTCCATTCATTGACTTTGGATTCGGTCCAAGCTCGAAGTTACCATTCGGTAATAAACCTGAAGTTAACAGAAACACGTGTGATAAGGTAACTCATAATTATTGCAGGTCCTCGGATCTCGATGCACAACATTATTCTTAGGTTTCACCACATGTTCTGTCTAAAGATCATCCATGTGAGCATGAGGTTGTATCTGTACTTTCTTCGTGTTTAGTTGCACCCAATTTTTCTTAAAATAATCTTTGTTTATAATTTACCCAAATCAATATAAACGCTTAGGTTAATTATAAAATCCTTATATTTAAAAATTATTTTTTAGTATCATATTGTGTTGTTTAACTATTATACAACTTTTTATTAGATTCTATTAATTTTTATTCATTTATAATTCTAAAATAATGCATTAAAAATTAAAATTTTAACACCTTGTAAATTAAAAAAAGACAGAAAAACTAAGTTGTTTTTGTGGTAACTAATAATGTTATAGAAAAATAATTAATAATTTTAAGATATGATAATTATACTAAAAAAAATTCAAACTAACCCTAAACAATTTTGCCCATCACTTAAATCTTAATATATCACCTTCACATGCAAGCATGAACAAGCTAGCTAACCTCACATGATGCATATTCCAACTTATGGTGATCTTCCTGGGAAACTAAAAAGATTAAAAATCCCATTGGTATTCAATCTTACTCCATACAGGGGATACATAGCTAGTTTCTAGTTATGAACAAGAGTTGCATCTAGTGTCTGGTCTTTTTCTCGTTTTCTGCCTTCTACACGATAAGGGGACACTAATACCAAAATTTATAAGATATTTTCAAGATACATGAATTTACGTGTCTGCAAATTGAAGTAAAGGTTTAAGGATCATAGGTGTTCCCACTTCCGATGAATGCTAGCCATTGACGAACATAAATATGTGGTGCATTGTTCAATCTACACTGTCAGTGTTAGCAGAAAGCTTACCGTCGGTGACGGAATACGTCACTTGACCGGCGGTGAAGAGAAGCAGTAGCAACACGGGGGCGACTTTGTACATCTTTACGCTACGGATAGAGATAAATAGAGGAGTAGCCGGTAGGGAAGGGAGATAGTGGTATGAAGGAAGGAGGGTGGATTTAGAGAATAGCGAGCGATGGCTTTTATGCGTTTGAGCCTCGAAGAACGACACTCGCTTTTTGCCTAATTACTCGAATGCCACTTCAGAAATATATTTCATTTTTTCCACAGTTATTCTTTTAAAAGGAGAGAGTGGAGACAAATTCCTATAAAGTTGTTAACATTCTTTCCTCTTCTATTAACGCTATGTCTGACATTAATTTTTTGATAACATTCTTTCCTCTTCTATTAACGCTATGTCTGACATTAATTTTTTGATAACATGTATTCGAGGGTTGATGCATCGAATATAGAAAGTGCAAATTAAGCATATATGTCGAGAAGGGAATCAAGTGACTATCTTAGCCTCTTTAGTAGTACCGGGATTGTATATTCTTCAGGAGCCTCCGGCGAATGTTAAGGATGTATTACACCAAAATATGATTGGAGCTTTTTACCACAGAACCCTACGTTAGTAGGGTAATTTGGGTCAAGTGATAGTTTCTTTTTGGTTATGTTTCTTTGTAAACAAAAAAAAAGAGTGTTGTTTTGGAGTTATAGTTTAAATTATTAATATAACATCTCATTTTAATAAATTATTCTTAAATGAATGAATTATATTTTATAATTAAAAATTGAATTTATCATAACTAATTAGAGTTATTAGTTTCTATAATTTATATTTATTTAATAATAACTTTTCATGCATTTCTTTATATAAAACAACGACATTTTTATAGAACTCTTTATGATATGAAAATTTTGAAGAGATCATAAATACAAAATCTTATTTTTAACTAACAGAGAGACTCTTTTGATAAGCTTACACTTATCTGTCATAATTTCCATTTCTTGCTGATCAGCACAGTATTAAATCGTTTTATATTCCAATGGATCTTCACGTTCTAAGATTTGTCTTCCTTCTGGTGGAGGTTTAATTTCAGACAAGTTATTAAAGACCACATGTGAACTTTCATTAACAAGATGTTGCATTGTCGGTTCTAAGAATAAACATACATATTATATCAATATATACGCATATATGAGTGTATATATATAACATAAAAAGATCGGAAAGATATGCCTTATCTTCATACCTGTCAGTATACATACATGTGAAAACTTGAGTATGTGCTTCCCAAAACCCTAACTTATATTTAAGAATTCAGCTATTAATGGAAGAATATAAAGACAGTATCTGCATTCTGCAAGCTTCATATTCCAGCATGTGGGGAAGCACATGGTTCAGAACATTATGTCTGCTTGGTACATATGAGATGGTGTCCAAGATCTGCACGCATTCAATATTATATATATTACTCTTCAATTATGCAAACTTTGTCAGTCAATCAATCTGTTCAATAAATTTCTTAATACCATGGCTCGTGTGGATCAGCATAGACTTCTCTAAACTTACGGTTCGCAAATCCAAAATCTTGTACAAATTTAAGTTTAGTTCAAAATTCGATTAGATTTAATATGATAAAAGTTTAAAATTTCGGGTCAAGTTTTAAGTTAAATTTTAAATTTCAAATTAAATTCAAACGGATTTATACTAAGTTAAATCTAATCGAATTCTCGAGTTCAAATTCTAATTCTTTTATAAGCTTGATTTCAGTTCTAATTTCATTGAGGGGGCGCTTGATTGATAGAAGATAATGAGAATGAATATAGGGAAGAATGAGAATTGATATAATCATTATAATTATGATAATTGATTAAGCTGAAGGAATGATTACTATTACCTTTGATAGTGGTTGATTTGTTAAAAATCTTGAGAAATAAAATTTTGTTTTATATTAAAATTTTAATATAATTTAATTAATTATATTTTATGCACCTTTTTTATAATAACAGAATGTTTAAAATCAACTATATTGCAATATTTCATTTCCAATAGCTCTTGAAAAAAAATACTCCAGTATTTTTTTGCATCAACATATCATTAGTTACATAATATCCTCAAAATATAGTATAATAATCGAAAATATTGTACAATTCATCAACATAATATAATATTCACCACTCCATTGCTATAGTAAATTCAAGTAACATAGTTTAATGTAATTTATATTCCTCTGATAATGCAAATGATGTAAAATATCTATCGTATACATAATACTTTAACTAAAAGCCTTTAATTGATGCAAAATAACCAGGTTAACATTAAAAACATTGTTTGCATTACAACTACAAAAGACCCAACTAATACAAAATAACCTAGTTAGGCAACACCAATTGCATTATAAGTGTATAATATTTACAAAAATATTAATATACTTCCTCGAATGATTCATAGACTAGAAGATGGATAGAGGAATCTAAGTACAAAAGACTTTTAAAATGACTTAGCAAAGTGAATAAAACCTGAACTTTGGCGAAATCATTTCATAATTTTTCTGATTTTATTTGTTTGGCGAAATCATTACATAATTTTTCTGATACCAGCAGTATCCTGATAAAAATGAAAGCAGCAATACAAAGAAAAATCAGAAATGCTTAGAATCTCAAAACAGATTCTAATGAGTGCAGAATTGTACATTCAAAGAGAATGACGTCAATGCAGGATAGCATCTAATTCGTCAATTTCAGTTTTGTAGGTAGAACCTTGTAGAAAAAGTGCATGTTACACAGCAGAAGAAATAAACTCAACTCAAAAGTAAGAGACAGATCAAAACAGTACCCAAAACAAAAAATGAAGTGGAGGAGGAACGACATTGATAGAGATTGAAGAAAGAAAGTATAGAAGAAAATGGATTTAGAATCGAAAATCCTAACCCAATAAAAAAGAAACACAATAGAAAAGAAAAGAGAAATATGTCATTATATCGACAAAAACAAAATTGAAGAAGAAAGAAAGAAAGAAGGGTACTAGTACTACTTCTTGGTTTCGGGTGTTTCCATGATAGGCTACAGGGATTAGTTTGTAGAGAGATTTGTCTAGAGTAGACGATTCTGGGTTAAGAAAAAAACAATATATCTGTTACTTGAGCAGAGAGTAGAGAGCTGAGTTCGGAGGAGTAATTATGGCGGCACGAACGCTCGTCAAAACAACAAAGTAATGACTTCCATTCCTCTCGATTACGAAAGAGGAATGGAGCATTACTCAAAAATAAGGAATGAAAACATTACCTAGTCAATGGTAACATCTTACCAAAGAATACTTTTCATTTTATACTTATACCTCATTTTTCATACCTATTAAACAAGTAGACCCGAATTGAATTTTGTTTGATAACTTTGAATCAAATTGAGCTAAGATTATTAGAAGTGATTAAACAAAAGAAAATTTGATAAGGGTCATTTAGATTTGTCTGCTGCAAGCTTTTGATCTGAGTATGCATCTACTGTGACTGTCTTCATGCATTTTAACTGCCAAGATTAACTTCATCATCAAGTTATGATTTCAGATTTGCTTCTACTTTCCTTTTTGGACGGTCAACTTATCATAATTTAGAGTCCAGTGCATGTGCAGTCGGTGATAGGAATGACAATAATTGCGAGCAGGTGTCTGCGTTATTCTAGTGGTTAAAGAATGATGGATACTACCTAGAAATTCTAGCTAACTAAAGGTTGAAGGCAGGAACCCAGGGCATATGGATATGGCTTCATGTGCCCTTTCCATGACGTCTATCTGCCTAAAGTTTTAAGTCAGAAGATGAGAAGTATAAGTTTCGATAAATCCAAATACACCCAACAACTTTTTTAAGGCAACCATGAACAAGATGGACTCTGTACAAACTTCAGGGTGCAGGTTAGTTGGTAAAGAGCTCTTATGATTTAAGTGAGGTTACGGGTTCGAACCATCCTCATGTATGCAGTCATTTAAAACTTGGGGCCAGAGCTTTGCTTCTCGTAAGGGACTTATCCGGCTCGAACGGGGATTAGTCTGGGTGTGGATAACTTAAAGGTGTCTTTTCATAGTTAAAATTCTCCTAAAACACCTCGTGGGTAACAAAAAAAAAAAAAAAGAATGATGGATACTTGTACCTAAAAATTCTAGCTAACTCAAGGTTGAAGGCAGGAATCCAGGGCATATGGATATGGCTTCATGTGCCCTTTCCATGGCGTCTATCTGCCTACAGTTTTAAGTCACAAGATGAGAAGTATAAGTTTCTATAAATCCAAATACACCCAACAACTTTTGTAAGGCAACATGAACAAGATGGACTCTGTACAAACTATGCATGCTGGTTGGTCTTTCATGGGTGAAAATACTGATTGTTGTATTTTTCTTAAAAAGTATTCTTTTACTAAATAAATGAAAAAATACTTTTTTAATATTTAAAAAATAAATTAATTTTAATTTTAATATCAGGAAAATTAATTTTAGTTTTAATTTCTCATTCATTAGGAGAAAAGTAGTGTAATTTTTTTTCTATTTTTAATTAAAAATAACAAATTTTAAATAATCTCAAACTCAGATCAGCGACTTCAAACTTGATTGGATTCGAGTTGAAGCTCAAGCTTGATTGGATTCGAGTTGAAGATCAAGCTCAAACTCAGTCCAGTCCTTTTCTATTGTTATTCTGAATCTGAAAAGAGATTCTCACTAACACTGAGTAGAAGAGTTTTGCTAAAAATTTAAAATCTAAATGATTTATGTTCTAAAAAATCTAGAATTTAAAAATAAAAATTTGAAAGAACTGTTTTGGGCTTAATAACGAAGGTTAACCATCTTCCAATGTCTCTCTCTAGGCCCAGTTGTATTTGCAAATTCTCAAACTATGTTACCCTGATGCAAGCCCATTGAGCGGCTCTCGATGATTTAGCGAGACAACGAAGGAAGACATATGTCTTCAGGCATTCGAATAAAATAAAAGTAAGAATAAAAATAAAAAATAAGAATGGGAACATAAATAAGATTACTAATTTCAATAAAAAAGAATTTAAATTAAAAAAGAGAACTAAAATAAGAATAAAATTATTGATTATACGTGTTTGGTATGGTATTAAACAAAATTAATAGTTATGCTAATATTTAGTATTAAATATTAAAAATGTTGATGAAATTTTTTTATTAATATTTTGTTATTATATGATTTGATTTGTAGATAATTAATTAAAATATTTTATATTTTACAAAAAATTGATCAAAAATTTTCAATGATTTAGAAATTAATTTTTCAATTATTTACAAAATTATTAATTTCTAAATAATTTCAAATGTTTTTTATAATAAGAATAAAAATATCAATGAAACAGATAAAATAAGTTTCAAAGAAATTAATATAAAAGTTTGATAAGAATGAATATATATCTTGATAATATTTTGTAATAACTTGATAACATTCTAATAATATCTCTTATCTCTTATCTCTTATCTTTTACCTTTTATATTTGACTACATATTATACTTATATATTTGTTTGAGTTTTTAGTTTCTGTTTTTTGTTTTGGTTTCTTCCATTTTTCAAAAATTATAAAAATCATAAAAGTAATTTTTGTTTCCTGTTTCTGTTTTTGTAATATGATTTATTATCATTTAAATATATATTATTTTATTATTAATAAAAATTATGAAAATTTTAATTCAAGATTATATATTTAATAAATTAAAATTATTTATCAATAAAAATTATGAATAATTTTATTTTATTTAAG
>JAOSBK010000005.1:5225651-5251084 GCA_027568895.1 Erythroxylum shatona | reverse complement strand
TCGTTCGGTTTCGTTCTTTTCGTTTCCGTTCTTCGTCTTTCGGTTGGGATCCGGTGTTCCGGATCGGGTCCCAACAGAATCAGTAAGTATGCTCTCGTCATCTACTCTAACGCTTTCGCAGTCTCATTCTTCTTCCTTGCTCACCCGTAGCCTTAGTTAGGTCCAAATTGATTGAGTTTCAGATTGGCTGCTTAAGAGGTAATTTTTAAAAGACCCATTCGACTCAAACCCCTCTACAAAAATGATACTAGTTTAGAATGTTATACCAAAATGATGTTATTTTGGTAGTTCTTAGACTGGACTTGATCCATGCATCCCCGAACTAAAGTGTGGGCAATGACCCATTGTCGTTCCTATCCACGAGTTATGACATTGCATGCATCTATGTTACGTTTCATCGTTCATTTTGATTTCAAATTAATACTAGTTCAACTTTTCTTAGTTAATATTGAGGAATCCAAAGGCATAATCACATAAAGTGGTGAATAATTAACATTTTTAATCATTTCTAAAAAATACTTTAATTTTATAATATGATGGTAAGTTGTTAAAACCTCTAAATTTTAATTATAGCTTTACTACCATAATAAAAATTTTATAATATGACTATAAAAATTTGGTTGAATCTGAGGGAGATTTCATTAAATCTTTCTAAAAGATAGTTGTTGTTTTCATAAACGGTCTTCCTAACAATATATTAGTTAAATTTGATGAAAATTCACCATCCATGTAAAATTTGTAGGAAAAATCACTTCATTTAATTTAACTAGAACACACTTAACAATGCCTTTAGAATATGAATTAGACATACCCTTCAACTAAATCACTACAGTTGTTTAAAGCCCTTTTTGATTGAGGGGATAGTAATGGAATGAGATGGTATGTAACACACTTTCATCAAATAGTTGAGGGTTTTATAATATAATGGGAACGGAATGGGATGAAAGTGGAGAGTTTCATGTTACATTTTATTCCATTATAAACAATGAAAATAAGAAACATTCGTTTTGGGAGGTTTAGGATAGAACGTAAACTGATAGATACATACTACCTAATATACCCTCAATGATTTTTTCTTAATACCAATTATTTATTCTAATCCTAGCCCCCTTTTTTCCAGACTCTTTTATTACGATTCACAAAAATTGTATATAATTAATAATATTTTTATATCATTTCTCCTTACCTTAATAATAATATTTTTATATTATTATTAATAAATTGTATGTAATTAATAATAAAATAAAATTTTTATTAATGAAAATAGAAAATATATAAAAAAATTATTCTTTAATTGTTTGTATATATTTCTATATAAATAAAATATAAATAAATTATTTTTAAATATAAATCACATATAATAGAATAAAATAAAATTTATTAAATAATTAATAATAAATTTTATATATAATTAATAATAAAATAATAAAACTTTTATTATTTTAAAATACAAAAATATAAAAAATATTTGTCACGGCTATGACTTGAACCGTGACTTTTAATTGGACATGATTTTTGTTTTAAAATCATAGTGTTAAATCTCATGTAACAACCATTTTAATATTAGGGATATAATAGTCATTTATTATATATTACATTCCATTCCATCAATCTTCCAAACAATATTTCACTACATTACATTATGAACCCTTCTATTCCTCCCAAACAACTTTTCACTATATTACATTTCATTTCATTATAAACTATTTCGTTCCATTCTATTTCATTTTATTTCATTAATTAACATCCAATTAAACAGGTCCTTAAAGGTATTGAATTCTAAATCAAATAAATTGATAGTAGCATAACGTTGATTAATGTTCAAAATTAAGCCTAGCCCATTCCACTTTTATGATTGTCAATCATATATGGTATAATGAATATATATGACTCTTTGCATTTCTTATGTAATTTTCTTTGAACAATTGTGAATATATTCTCTCTAACTCTAATATTCTAATCAGTTTCCATATTCTTTTTGTTAGTGCATAGTTTCATGAGAAATCTGGCATATCATATAATTTGTTTGATCACATTCAATAGTAGAACATTAACTTCAACTTTTTGAAATATCTCTAAAATTTCTTGATCCTGCCTCTCCTTTCTTTGTTTTTGCTAACCTACTAGGAAATAGAGATGCAACGAGAATTTTTGAATTAGAAAATACACGTTTACTACTTACCTCTTCAATTGGTGCGTCTAAGCTTGTTGGTTTCAATTTCTTTTTATTTTCTCAGATATTACCAAATTTATTAGGCAAGGTGCACTTACTTTTTTACTTTAAAGAGTCATGACACTAGTGTTCATTTTTAGGTTAATTTTTGCTTGAGATAGCAACTTTCCTTTATTAGCCTCAATTTTATTCAATGCAGATGCAAGTTGTGAAATGTGGGTTTCCAAAATTTCTAGTTCCTGGCTCTTATTTTCTACCGAAATGTTTGCACATTAGTAGGTAAAGGTTTCACAATTTCCTCTAAAGAGATACCTAAACTTGATGTTTGGCTCGAGGGAGAGGCTATTTTATTGAAACCAAAAGATTGATGTTAAAGGTTGATACTAATTTATCCATATCTCAAGTTTGGGTGGTCTTGTTAACCATAATTGTATTGGTTTAAATAGGTTTCATATTTCCTTGATTGGTTACCATGCCCACTTATCATATTCACTTGAGGAATTGTTTCTTCTTAAAGTCGTGACCATATATCAGTGAAGTGTTCTGGAATTATACGAATGCCATAAACTCGATATTATCAAACATGTACCAGTGCTAATTGTCGAATAAGAGAAGTTAGGTTCGAAAGTTGAGTCTCAATAATAAAATGTCTTACCTCATTTACTTTTCTGAATATGTGATCTATCATGACTCCAAAATTAGGGATGTCAAATTTGACTTGACTTCCCCAGTCCAGCCCTATTTTGGCCCAAGTTGACAGGCCACGAGCGGATCAAGGGCCACAAGTCATCCCGGCCCGACCTGTGGCCTAACTATTACTTCAAAAATAATGTCATTTTTGATGTTTTTCTTTTAAAAATATATATAATGGGTTGGGTTGTGGGTCACAGTTGCCAAAATACTATTAGTTTCTACATCTTAGAGATTAAATCTCTTGCTTCTATAAGAGTCATTTTTATCTTTGCTCCTCCACTTGCAATGTCTGTCATGCTTCAGTCTATGGGTAGTAATCTTCTAAAAAAGTACCTGAGCAATAGTTGATTAGAAATTTGGTAGTGTGGATAACTTGCATATAATTGATCAAAATGCTCCAAGTATTTATATAAAGTATCTCCGTTATATTGGAGAATCCCATTAGTTTCCTTATGAATTGTTCTGGCTCATGAAGTTGGATTTTTCCCTAAAAACTTCCTCTTTAAGGCATTCCATGTTTTTATTGACCTTGAAAAAAGGTAGTAAAGTTAATACTTTGCTTTGTTTGACAATGAGAACAAGCAAGCTCTCAATTTTATTTACTGCTCAATCACTACTTACACCATCATGGTTAAGCGAAATGATAGGGATCCTCGCCTACAAGTCGCAAAAAGTAGGTAATAGATGAATCAATCCTGATTTTAACTCAAAAGCTACATATGAAGAGATTTGATGCATAACTACCATTAGTTCACATTAGGAATTTCTAACCCCCTTAACTTCCTTTGCTTAAACATTTCTTTTTCGAAATTTTCTTCTTCTCTTTCACTTTCAAAAACACTACTTAAAGGCATAAAACTTAAGAATGACATGTATAGTCTAACATATTTCTAAGTCAATGAACTTGACTTGAGTTAAATGAACTTTAGGTTAGGATTGAGTTTTATTTTTTTTAAAAAAATTAGGCCTTATGTTGGGCTCAGGCTTTATAGTTTAGTTAGACCTAAAGTTTGACTCTACTTTCCCAATCCTTAACCCTACACTAACCAATGAGGCAATGACCAAAACTTCAAAGATTCTTAAAGAGAGAAACTTTCTCTTGGTCTTCTTCATCATAGACTTAGACAACATAATCTAGAAAGAATAGAAAAAGAACAAAGCTTATGACAAATGAATCAATATTAAAGCCAACAACTGAGATGAACCAAACACGATCCTAAATAAATCTAGACCATAAACCCCTCCTCCTTCCTTATCTCATAACCTAGAGAAATCCTTATGTCTTTATTAGCTCATAAACTCAGATGAATGTCATAAATTGAAACGAACCATTTTGCCTTCCTTAGCTCATAAACCTAAACAAATCTTGTCATCAACCTCCTTGACTTCTAGTAATCGTTGCTCACCTTTTTACCTTATTATTTGTTTTAAAGTCTTTTCAATCTCTAGATTGAAAACTAGTCCATATGTATGAAAAGATCTTATCATAAATTGATTTAGATAAAAACTTCTTTGACAATAGTTCCAAATGAACATCCAAATTTTGATTATAACTTCACTACCATAACAAAGAAACTTTTGTAGTAAGACTATGAAAACTAGGTTGAACTTTAGGGAATTTCACTAAATCTTCCTAAAGGATAGGAAAATCAAAGCAATAAGAGGTTTTGAATAAATTTTTTAAAAGATCTATAAAAGATAAATTAGTTTTTCGTTAACTCATCCATTTCTTTAAATGCGTTGATTATAAAATTGAAATGATTATTCCTTAAATTCAAGAAAATAAACTTAATTTTCCTTAAGTTAAAAGGACTTGAAAAAAATCAATAACATATTAATTAGGCAAAGCTTGTTAATCAATTCCTTACCATTAAGTAAACTTATTATTGAAACACAATTTTCCTTTATTCACAATAGCCTTAGGAGCGAGCTGTGAAGTGTTTTGCAAGCAACCATTCAAAATCTTGAATGATTTTAATTGCTTCATTTCACCCTAGTAAATTGAAGTGAAAGATGAAACGATGAAGTTTCTTACTCTAGTCTATAAAAACAATTACATATTGATAAAAAACATATAAGCAATCTCAAAATTTACCAATTTAGCAGACATAAACATTAATTGCACAACATCGAAATAAGGATGAATAAGTACTTGAAAATAAAAGGATTATTATAATGGCAAGCAGTCCTGGATGGAATTTACTTCCCTTAAACGGAAATAAGAATATTAATAAATTTAAAACAACTCAAAAACATGTTGTGAAAAGAATAAAATGTATGAAGTATCACATGATTAATATGCAAATATAACAAATTATAAATCATAACATATTTTATTATGAATCTTGATTTTTCTTGGGTTAGTAAAAAGACACCCTCTTTTTTAATTTAGCTTTTGAAGTTAATAATTAATTTTATTTGATATATTCAAACTTTGAATCAAACAGGGTTCAATAATTTCAAAAAGTATGACCCCACCAAAAAATTTATTTGGTAATTTATAATAAGCTTTGTTTATTAACTAAAAACTTTAAAATTTGATTTAACGAAAAATACTTCTTTATCTTCTTGTGACAAAACTTATTTTCTGTGTTTCTCATTTAATATTTTATCCTAGATTCTCTCTGTCGATTTATCGACCAATGGACTTAAAAACACACAGTTGAAACTAAGAAGTTGGCTTATATTGATTATTATAAGATTTCCAATATTCTAACAAATTCTTACAGTAATCATCACTTGGACTTGTACATTCACTTTAAATCTGGTTTGCTTTCATTTTCTGTTTTCAATAAAACCAAAATTAGAGGTGATGTGATTAGGAGGTGCTGGCTGGGATGCTATCTTCATTGTCATCACATTTAATTTAAAATTTTATAGTAAAATGAAGTTTGAAGAAGTCTGATTATACGTAACTTTACTCTTACATAATGGAGATGTTATTTCTTGTAAACACATGTATAAATATGACATAAAAAAATAGTGATGTAGGTAAAAAAAGGTATACATATACAAATAAGAAATAATAATAATGAAAAAAAAAAACTCAATAAACATAACATCTAAGTATCTATTGTCGAAGTCAGAGTTTTCATCTTTTTCTGTTTTCAATAAAACCAAAATTAGAGTTGATGTGATTGGACTGTGCTCGGCCGGGACAGCATAATATCTAAATATCCAGTGTCGAAGTCAGAGTTTTCATCTATCATAGTTTGAACTTTGAAGACTCCTACGACCGCGAGAGATATACTGTGTTGATCTGTCTGAATTCCGGAACTAGAAACTTGTCAGAACAGTGGAGGCCATTCGCGGGAGATACTTGAGTAGAAGAGAAAAAGAACATGACAATGGGAGTGAAAATCGCTCTACCATTCGTGGGCATGATAATGGCCGAGTGTGCTCAAGTTGGTCTAATGATATTAAGCAAAATAGCCATGTCAGATGGCATGAGCAATTTCGTCTTTGTCTTCTACTCCAATGCCCTTGCCTCACTTGTTCTACTCCCTTCTTCTTTACTCATCCACAGGTACTTTGTCAGCACTTCATAAAAACCTTTGCTGTTGCTCTTACTGGCTTTTGTTTTGGTAATTGTCTCATGGGTTGTCTTATTTCTTATTTTTGACTTTGTTTTGCAGATCAGATAGGCCTCCTCTCACTTTTCCAATTCTATGTGGATTCTTCTTGCTTGGTCTAGTTGGGTTTGTTCGTTTTCTGGGTTTAAATCGGTTTGGTTTAATTTCTATTGATATGATGCGTCGTCTGATTGGTATGTTTTGTAAAGTTGCTTGGCACAGGTTTTTGGGTATGCTGGAATTAACCTTAGTTCTCCTACCCTTGGTACGGCCATGCTTAACCTCGTTCCCGGGATTACATGTGTGATTGCTGTTATTCTCAGGTTATGTATCCCTCTTAATGTAGTTAATTGATTAATTCATTACCCTGTCAAGCCTTTTTGTTAATAGAAAATTTCCATTCCATTCTTTCTCTTAGATGCTGATTGGGCCAGTTGCCGTTAATTTGTAATGAAAAATGAAATTTCACTGATTAATTTCAGAGGGATGGAAGTAGGTCTACAAATGCTGATATCGTGTTTTTAAACAACCTCACTCTAGATTATAGAACTGGCAGTCTGTTGGCTGTTGTCTCACTACAGCTTCTCTGGAGTCTGGCTTCCCATTTATCTTTCTTATTCAGTCCACGAACCAGAACAAGTCGAACATAAGATTTTGTTTCCTTATCCAAAATAGTTATCAAGAGAGAAAAATATAAGTAAAGAGAAATGGGAGAAAGGTAATTTGGGAAATGAATTGTTGCTGCAATATATTTCTATGAAGACAACTTCTGCTTAAGCATCTTTCTCGAGATCATGACTATTTAATGGCTTGAATTAGCTTATCTTGGTGGTTTCAGGATGGAAATAGTTGACTGGAGAAGCTTTAGTACCCTGTCTAAGTCTGTGGGTACCATAGTATTAATCTCTGGGGCATTCGTTATGACTTACTACAAAGGACCTCCAATGCTGATGATACCCTCTAATTTGACCACAGCTCATCAACTTCTTTCACAGCAGGCAAACTGGGTTATTGGAGGATTATTCCTTGCAGTCGATTGTGTGATGACATCTACATGGGTCATAATCGAGGTGAAGTTATTAAAACCCTTTTGGAAAATCTAAATGATGTATATATGTAATAGGAAAAGCATCACAGTGTTATACTTTTTATGTTGCAGACCTTGGTCCTTGAAAGGTACCATGCAGAGCTCATTGTCGTTTTCTTTTACTGCTTCTTTGTAACCATTCAGTCCGCCATAATCAGTTTGGTAATGGAAAGGGATCCTACTGCTTGGAGCTTAAAACCCAACATAAGGCTGATTGCTGTTCTGTACTCGGTATGTTGATGGAGAAACTTTGTATTTGGCTTGTAGATAAATTAACCCAGCATGACTCCAGCATAAGATCCTATAAGCTTAAAACAAATGTATTGGGTGTAAAATAAGATACGTATTTGCTGAAGTTGGTAACATTTGTGACTCTTATTCAGCTGTTCATCTCTAACTACATCAACCTGTTATAATAATGTGCAACCAGTGCTCTAATAGTGTTATGCATTTATATAGGGGGTATTTGGTTCTGCCTTCCAAGTTGGGGTTGCTACATGGTGCCTGCGCAAGACAGGGCCAGTTTTTGTTTCCATGTTCAAGCCCTTAGGGATTGTCATTGCAACTGCAGTGGGGGTCATCTGTTTAGGTGATAAAATGTATCTTGGAAGGTAAAGTTGTTTAAACTATCCTTCACTCCTTTTTTGGCTAGAAATTATGTTAGAAAAACGAATCAACGTCTTGATTTAAAAATACTTTTGACAGAGGAGGTTGTTTAAGCCTGTTCCTGCATTGTTAATATATTTTGTTTCTTTCACTCTTCATGAATAACAAATGGACATGGAATTTTAGTGTTGCATTGGATATTCTTTGTAGATTGGTTGGAGCCATTGTGATTATCCTGGGGTTTTATCTGGTCATGTGGGGAAAAGCAAAAGAAGAGAAGGTAGGAAAGCATGGTGAAGTAATAAGCTCTGGATCAAGCAGCGAAAGGGCCCCTCTCTTACAAAGTTCCTCTGAATAACATAGAAAGTATTGTAAATTAAGTTTAAATGTCTCGTTTTCCATTCCGAACCTCTGAATAACATAGTAAGTATTGTAAATTAAGTTTAAATGTCTCGTTTTCCATTCCGAAAAGATAATCTCTATTCCTTCTGGTCAATTATTTTGTATATATTGTGTTCTACTACATGTTTTAGTTATCTACCACCCATCATCTGGAACATTTTGGACGATAGGTTTTGGACCCATGAAAATGAAGACCCTTCAAAGCGATGAGAGTTGTTTACTCTGTGGTGTTAAGATGTTGTAGACGCATTTATGGGGCAGCAGTATGTTAGGCGCAAGAATCGTGCTAATGACGACAATCAGGTGTGAAGGTCAAAGGAAGATTGAGTATAGATTTTTGCCTTCATTAATTTCTTTGTGTTTCCTGAATTTAGTCCTATGGATTGACTGATTGAATTTTTGAATTATTCCGCAATTATGAATTGCTATTTCGCTTGTAACCTCTATTTAAAGAGGAAAATTATTATCAATAAAACAAGTTATATTATATCAACAAATCTTGGTAGGCAACTCCCATTTGAGTTCCAAGGTGATAACTTCCTTTGAGAGTTATAATCAAATTCTTACACGATAGGTAGATCCAGGAATAAGAACAAACACACAAGTCCTCTCGACGATTTAGAATTTCAAGTATGTCGTCTGGTGACACGATCCCAAACAAAGGACCACAACAACTTGGTATCAGAGCCAAGCGCCATGGGCGATAACATTATATGAGAGGAGATACGTAATCTAGAGGAGCGAATGGAGAACTGCTTCCAACAAATCACACAGTAGCTGGAAACCTTATTGAAACTCTCACAACAAAAGGAAGGAAGAGAGGTGGAAGGTGGTACGGCAAAGTCAATTCAATACCAAGGAAATGGAGAGCAACCGAATCCCAAACGCAACAATGGAGAAGAAGGAAACAAGTTCGGAGAGTCTAGTCAAAATCAATGGCCGCACACCACTACAATAATGGAGGCTTTGTTCCTAGATACACAAAATTGGTCTTTCCTACATATGATGGGAAGGATGACCCGTTGATATGGCTTCACCGATGTGAATAATTCTTTGCCAATCAAAGAACAGCTTCAGGAGATAAAGTTAGTTTGGCGGCATTCCATACGCTAGGAGAAGCACAACTATGGTACCTTAAAGTAGAGCAAGAAGAACCCCATCTCACATGGTAATTGTTCAAAGATCAGTGCACGTTGCGATTTGGACCTCCTCTTAAAACCAAGCCCTTGGGAGAGTTAATGAATTTGAGGCAAACAGGAACAGTTGAAGAATATCATAATCGTTTTCAAACATTATTGGCACGAGCTTGACCTGTTCGAATAGACCAGTAAGTGGATATATTTACGGGAGGATTATCGGAACCTATACGATTGGATGTCGAGCTACACAATCCACCAAACTTAGCTCATACAATGAGTTTAGCAAGGGCTGTCGAAAGGAAACTTCAAGTAAGTTAAAATCCTTCAAAAAAACTATTTGGTGTTAGGTTCAATCCAAGTTCGAAGGGTTGAACTACTGGGAACAAAGTGAACAACTCGTCACCAATGATGACTCAATCAAGCTAGGCATCTCCTTTTGTTAAAAAATTATCAAGGGTAAAGATGGCAACTAGATGAGTGCAAGGGTTTTGTTACAATTGTGATGAGTCCTATACTCAGGGGCATCAATGCAAGAAATTATTTTGGATTGAAATTGAGGAAAAGGACGATGAAGAAGTATTACAAGTATAAGATGAACCAGCCATCTCCTTACATGCAATTACTGGTGAATAACTGTCCAATACGATGCAATTGCAAGCCAAATTTTTTGATCAACCTCTTATCGGATTGGTAGATTCGAGAAGCACCCATAATTTCATTAGTTCAACATTCAATCTCATGAAGGTCTCAAGGTAGCCATAGCGAATGGGGAAAAAATCACAGGAATGGGTGTTTACTCCAAAGTCCAATTTCTTGTCACTCAACATCATTTTACGACTGATTTTTTTTTATTCCATTGGTTGGCTTTGACTTTGTTTTAGGTGGGAAATGGTTGCTGACGTTGGGACCGATCCTTTGGAACTTTGCTGAATTTACTATGAGTTTTGATGACAAGGGACAACAAATCATCCTCCGAGGGCAGCAACGAAAATACCACCCTACTTACAAGTTATTCAAGATTTAAAACCACAAAAATGGTCTTAAAGACTTGCTATTCGAATTTTTAGAGCTGTTCCAAGAACCCATAGGATTGCCACCTATGCAACAATGCGACCATCAGATTCATTTAAAGCCAAGTATAGAACCAGTTGTTGTGCGACCGTATCGATATCCTCACTCTCAAAAGGATGAAATAGAGCGCCACTGTGAACAGATGTTGCAATAGGGCATTATTAGACAAAGTCATTCACCTTTTTCATTACCTGTTTTGTTAGTCCGAAAATGACATGGGATATGGCGTTTTTGTGTCGATTACAGAGAGCTCAACGATAAGATAATAAAAGACAAATTCCTGATTCCGGTGATTGACGAGTTGCTTGATGAATTACATAGAGCAAATTTTTTCACCAAATTGGACCTCCGTTCTGGTTACCATCAAATTCGCATGGATGTAAAGGATGTGGAAAAAACAGCATTCAGAACTCACCATGGCCACTATGAGTTCCTTGTGATGCCCTTCGGGCTAATTAATGCTCCATCCACCTTCCAAGCCTTAATGAATGAGGTGTTCAGACATCATTTGCCTCACTTTGTTCTTGTTTTTTTGACGATATTCTGGTGTATAGCAGTACAAGGGAGACTCATTTATCTCACTTGAAACTCATTTTTGAACTACTACGAGCCCACCAACTCTTCCTAAAACAATCGAAGTGTTCATTTGGTGAAGCGCAAGTGTCTTATCTTAGCTATGTGGTATCTGCAGAAGGGGTCTCAACGGATCTTGATAAAATACAGGCGGTCATAGATTGGCCGCAACCACAATCCTTGAAGGCTTTGCGATGATTTTTAGGATTGACGGGATATTATCATAAGTTTATCCATGATTACGAGCAGCTGGCAGCTCCTTTAACGAATATGTTCAAACGTCAATCTTTTCAATGGAAAGAGGTTGCTCTTGCCTCTTTTGAGTCCCTTAAACAAGCTTTAATGGTAGCATCGGTACTACGACTACTCGACTTCAATGATGAATTTGTCATTGAATGTGATGCTTTGGGCACAAGAATTGGGGCGGTGCTTTAACAACAAGGACACCCGATTGCTTGTTTTAGTCGCAAGTTAGCATAACGTCACTACAAACTTGCAGCCTATGAGTGAGAACTTATCAGGTTAGCAAAGGCGGGACAACATTAGAGACCTTCTTTATGGGGGAGTGCCTTCCTTGTCTGGATAGACCATTTCAGTCTCAAGTATCTGTTGGAGTAACGCTTAACAACATCTTCGCAACAATGTTGGTTAAGTAAGCTGATGGGGTTCGACTTCAGCTGACTCTTTGTCTCAGAGGAATGAAGACACTATTATGTTATTTGCTATATCTCAACCTAACATGTTATTATTAGAGGATATTAAGGCTGAAATTCAGAACTCTTCTACTTTGTTAGAAATCCAAAAGAGCATCGAAACTGGGCAATGTAAACTGGATTGGCATGTGAAGGATGGGTTAATATACTTTCAAAATAGGATCTAGATGCTGCCAACTTCGCCTTTAATTGCAACATATTGGCAGGTTTTCATGACTCCACTCATGAAGGGATTCAAAAAAACATTATAGCGCATTCGTCGCAAATTTTATTGGTTGGGTATGAAAACTGTTGTCACAGAATATGTGACTGCCTATTCCATTTGTCAACGTAACAAGGCAGAACATCTTAGTCTAGCGGGATTATTACAACTATTGCAACTTCCCAAGCAAATATGGTCTGATATCTCAATGGATTTCATTGATGGTTTGCCAAAATCAACGGGCAAGTCAACATTGTTAATGGTGGTGTATCGCTTCTCCAAGTATGACCATTTCATCCCATTGTCACACCCGTACCATGTGACTACAGTGGCAAAGATATTCTTTCATAATGTGGTAAGGTTACATGGCATTTCGGAATCATTGTGAGTGATCGCGACCCTCTATTTACTAGTAATTTTTGGAAGGAACTTTTTTGATTGAGTGGCACCAAATTAAGTTTTTCTTCTACCTATCACCCACAATTCGATGGCCAAACGGAGTTTGTTAACCGTACCATTGAAATGTATTTAAGTTGTCTCACAGGCAAATGTCCAAAGAAATGGATGGAAAGGATTCCATGGGCGGAATTTTGCTATAACACATCCTATCATATAGCTCTTAAAACTTCTCCATTCAAAGTTGTCTACGAGCGAAAACCTCTGCATCAGACACCATATACATTGGGTTTGCCTCGGGTAGATGCTGTGGATCAAGCACTGTTTGATCACGATGAGGCATTAAAAGAAATTCGCTTTCAGCTCCAATAGGCTCAAAATCGTATGAAGCTTGCCTATGATCAAGCACATCGTGAAGTCGAGTTTTCTCTTGGTGATTATGTGTGGTTGAAGCTCCATCTATATCGTCAGAAATCATTAGCGGGACATCTCACTCATAAACTCTCTCCCAAATTTTATGGTCCTTTTGCAGTGATTAAAAAGATAGGTATATTAAGCGACCGTTTCACCACAATAGCTTAAGCTGTTGTGTGCGGCCAACTCAATTGATTTTATATATTCTCTAACACACCCCCTCAAATGAAAGCCCTTTGGGCTTGAAACTTGCACATGCCTACTTTACCTTGTGCTTAATTTAATTAGAATAGGTGGGTGGTAGGATTCGAACCCATGACTGTTTGGTCATAGAGTCTCTGATACCATATTGAATTTTTAATATGGGCAGAATGTAGAGTCCACTTACAAGAATTGGACTTAGATCAACCATTGTCCAAATAACTAGAACTAGTTGTTTAGATGGTTGACCCTTACCACTTATAAGCCTTTTAATATTTTCATGTTTAATCAATACGGGATACTCTAATAGAAACGGTGAGAAAGATATTGCTTCTTCAGTTCTTCTCATTTCTCATCAGTCATAATCTAGTTGTTAATGTTATCTTCCCTTCTTTTTTTTCTTTTAATGAACCCAAAAAAAGTTAACTAAACCCTTATAAATATTGGTGCATGTATTACAATCAATCTGTTGGTTGTAACTTTTGTGACATAATTAATTAAATGCATTATTTATCTTATATGTATTTGTTTAATTAACTAACTTATAAGATAAAGTTCATGAGAGAAATATATTTTTAAATAAAATAATGACATGATAATCATAATTATAATATTCATATTATATTTATATATTATCTTAAATTGTTCATACTCATTGCTTTGGACATTAATAGAGCAAAAATATAAGAACATAGTTGTATGTCTTTCGTATAAAGGAAGTAGTTAATCTTACATACTAAAGTATAAGAATATTTAAATAAACTTTTAGGTACTTGTTAAATGATAAGTTTAGTAAACTGTTCCGATTTGTATTTCAGTTATTATATTATATAACTGATTCTTAGATTTGATATTATCGAGGTATATCTTATAAGAATTACTATGTTTTGATAGTATTTATGATATATGTTATTTAAAATAGCTCAATCAATAGTACTTCAACACAATATAAATTATGTAGAAATAGTTGAGTAAGTTAATAAATGATTCGTCACCTTAAAGTAATTGAGGAGAATATTTCACTATTCTTTATTAGTAGTAATTTAAGAAATTGTTTGGTGTAAGTGAATTAATATATGGAAAGGTTATTTTCAAATATCAATTATAAATCAATTACTAATTAATATAAGCAAACATAGTTAAATTTACATAGAGTAGATATTAATTGCATATTCTATGTCATATTGGAATATGACATGATAAAAGGATTAAATTATAAGTTATAACCATATATGGACAAGTCAAGCTAAACTACTTTAGGTATTCATAATATTTGGGTGTTCATGACATAATACTATATATCAATCATGATCTATGATTATAAATTATTTAATTAAGAATTAAAGAAAAAATAAAATGAGTTAATTTATCTAATTATAATTATAATTATAATCTATAATCTATAATTATTGTCAATATATTAAGAATCTAATCACTAACACGTAAAGAGCATTTCAAAATAAAAAATTAGTTTAAATTAAGCTAGACTTAATTATAAAGTTTAAGAAATTTTAGATACCAAATGTGAGATATTTGATTTTATTAAAATTAATTTATAATTAGATTTAGATTTTAATTATAATTAGTAGTTTAAATTTAATTTAAAAGAAATCTTAGAATCATTTTCCATAAATAGAAAAAGATATCAATAAGTTAGTGCCCCAACCTTTTGTTCTCAAAACATTTGGGTTCTTTTATGTGCTTGGTACATATTATTAGAGGTTAGATATGTGAATGACGTTGATTTTTTAATATTAATATCCAAGTTTCCTTTAATTGTTTAACTTAATAAAAATTGCTTGATTATTACTGATTTGATTAGTTTTAATGCTTTAAAACTTAACTATATCTTGGAGCTGCCTAACTCATATCTTGGTTTGAAATTGCTTTTCCTGGAGATTTGATGACACGCCTTAAAGTTTGTGTGTATGTTTATGATATGTGATGGGCTTTAACCAGCGACGATAGAATCAGCCTCCTCTGTCGCATAGCTTCCACTGCAGGGGCAGTAATCACCCAAGGAGGAAGAGTTGAACTGCTAAAACAATGGCGTGAAGAAGAACACTAGCTAGTCCATAAAGAGAAGCACCAACGGCGGGGAGAGGAGAAGGAACCAAGAGCCGGTTGCAACAACCGTCCTAACCCTAGATTAGGAAAAACGATGACCCGTCAAGTGAGTGACGCATTAGTCAACGCCTAACGTTAACAGGCATATGCGTTGCATGCTCTAAAAGGTTTCCCCTTCTCCTCTTTTTTTTGTATGTTTTAAGACTTTATATCATTAAATAAGTTTAATTAAGACTACATTAGTTTAAATTCTTAATAAATTTATAAAATGTTTTTAAGTAGGAATATTTTACAATTTAGTTTAATTTTTGAAGAGTTGAATTATTAAATTGAGTTAGTTATTAAATCAGAACCAAGCAAAATTTTAAAGAGTTATATTTTATAATTAAACTATATCACATATAATTAATTTAATAAGATTATACTGATTAAGATGAGATTTTATTTAAAATTTAATTAGTTATTTTTCTTAGTCATATTAAGATTAATAATTATATTAAACAATTAAAATTTTAGAAATTTTTATATAATTAAATTAATTATGCTTCCTTTTAAATTAAAAATATTTAATTTACTTTCGAAAGTAGTTTCCTTTTAACATTAAAAAATGATTTTATAATTAAAGAAAGGTTACGTAATAAGACTAGAAATTGTTTTCTAATTATATTAGAATTTTTTACTTGATAAAAAATAGTTTTTATTTATTATAATTAAGAAGAGTAATTTATTGAAATTTATTTTCAATTAAATTCTTTAAACGAGTCAAAATAATTAGAAATAATTTCTAATTGAATTTGAGATTTTGATTTTAAGTCAAATTGAATTTATATTTGGAATAGGAATTTGTGAATATATTTGCACGAGGAAACGCATATTTAAATGAATGACATTTTTTATATATTGTTATTATTTGATCATCTAAAATTAAATCCCTCGTTAAATATTAAATACACACTATGAATGTGATCGTTGTCTTTTACTATTTAAGTATAAATTTGGAGTTCTGTTTATTGTAAAACTTGTTGAGCAACTCAAGGTACCTTCAGTTCAAATATATTTATCTTAAATTAATAGGCCTTACTTAACTAAATTTTTATGATTTGGATCAATAACTTATGTATAACATTTTACATATAATGTGTATTTGATGAGATTGTCAAAAATTAAATCCTTGTCATGTATTAAATACACATTGTCAATATAATTGTTGTCTCTCATTATTTAAGTATAAAATCATCGTTTTGTTTGTTCTCAGGGTTGATTGAATGACTCAATGTCTCTTTAATCTAAATTTATCTTAAACTAACGAATCTTACTTAACTAAATTTTTATGATTTGAATGAATAACTCACGATCGTATGAATTTAGAGGCAACATTCGGAATAACATATATGATATGTTTTGACAAGCATTATTAAATATATGATATGTTTTGACAAGTATTATTAACTTAATGAATCTAGAATTCACATGAGGTGTGATTAAAGTTGTTAACTACTTAGTTTAAGTTTAATTGGTTTGTTAAACAAACTCAAGATCAATTAAATTTGATTGATAACCCACTAGAGATATTAAAGGAATCTTTCTAGAATAATAGGGAAGACTATTATTTTGAATAAAATAGAAATAATAACTAAATATACGATTAAACTCTTAATTTTATTTAGTCATCATATCATATAACATGTTACTTGATTTCTTTATATTTAGTTTATTCTGAGTAAAAATTACCTTTTTGTCTGGTATAATTGATACTAAGTTTTTGTGAACCAAATTTCATATATTAACTTAGATTTGAGAAAAGTTCTCAAATTTATAAAGAAAGTTATACGCCGATTATGCAATATTGCTGTTAGTCAATGATGATAATTTAGTGACAAAATTTGAAAGATACGACAATGTCATATAGAAGACAAAATATGTTTACATTTTAAAATAGACTAATGTTTCACAAAATTTAGTGACAACATGTAGGATAGATATCGACACCATAATAGTACAATGCAATTATCATTGTATGATAGTAGTTGTCATTCCAAGAAGATACTTGCATTACTTTCTTGCTAATACAAGATATGATAGACATCATGTATATTTCTAATTCATACTTTTAAGTATTTGATAATCAATTTGAATTCAACATCATTACAATATTCAAACCATGATAAGCAATAGATTGTTGACTAAAAAAAAGCTAATCCAAATTTATACAAATAGAATGTATGTATTGAATCAAGAGAGATTTATGCTTATATAAGTAATAAGAATACAAAGTTAGACGACCAATATTATCATTTTATGTCATATTTGTTAAATCATCATAATGAGAATTATCAAGTTGTATACAAAGATACATGTCTCCTTTGATTATGAATCATATAAAACTTATCGGGTTGAAGGATGACCGAATTAATCTTTAGTGAAAAGACACTTATGGTATTGAATTATTAAATCTTATAAATACGTAATATATGTAATAATAATTCATAGAGGAATGAATGCGCATATTTCATTATATTTACTAATAACTTTATATAATACACATATATTAAATGAAAAATCAAAATAAATTTCTTAAAAGTTAACAAGATTTAAATTTAAGTAGAAATTAAGTAATGAGAATACTGAAACATTTTGATGAGATTGATGTGGTGAGAAGTAAATTTTATCAATTATTTATAGGGAATAAGATTCTTTAGTGAATATCTTTACAATTAAAATTTTAATAATATAGTTTTGTATAAAGAGGAGTGTACAATATGAGGTATTGTATAATAAAATATTTATTTTTTCTGTAGCTTTGCTTAATATAATAATTTGCCTTTATTAGTTCAAGTGAAATCAACTGGTAAGATTATATATATATTAGACATGGAAAGATAAGACTTTGAAAGATTTAAAGTTAATGATCTTAGGATGTGATACTTAATTGAAATATAAATTATCTAATGAGTTTATAAATAATAGAAAGTTGTGAAATATCCAAATGGGATAGATAAAATCTTTCAAACTCTATTGAACAAAATATATGTTTTAATACATATTTACTCTTAATGATTTTAAATATAAGCAGTAAGAGTAAAATAAACTTTGAAAAAGTTCAAATCCCAAGCAGTAAATCCAATTAGAATTTGTGTCCTTATTGATACATTTGATTGTTGAAAGATAACTTTCACAAATAATTCAAATAGTTTATTTTTTAAACATCATCGTGGATTTATCATGCCTATAAGAAGTTTTATAAGAGTGTTGTTGTTCTCTTCAGTAGGAGTGTTTATAGATATACTAATTTTCAATTGTTAAGGAAATGTTAGTCCAAGAACAATTAATTATTAATAGATATGAAAAGGTGACATTTGAAATATGAGAATTAGATCTAGACGATAATTTTAATTTATAATTATAAATTGTTTAAACAAGAATAAAAAATAATTAAAATGAGTTTTAATATATGTAATTATAACTATAAATTATGAGTTATAATTATAATTTATAATTTATAATCATTGTTAAGATATTAGAAATGGTTCAAGTATAAGATATTTAATTTTATTCAAAACTAAACTGTAGTTATAATTAGAATTAGACTTTAATTATAATTAATACTTTGATTAAAATTAAAAAGAAACTCTAAAGCTGTTTTCTATATATAGGAAAAGGACATCGTTTAGCTAGCCTCCTATCGTTTTCTCTTAAAGCGTTTGAGTTCTTTTTCTCTGCAATGTAAATATTGTTAGAGGCTAAATATTTTAATAGCTTCAGATTAACAATTTAAGTAATGAAGTTTTATGAAATTTCAAATCAGATATGTTTTAACTATTTTATTTCTGATTCATATTTTTAACTTATTTAATTAAAGAGATTCGATTAAAAATTGTAAAATAAAATTTTTATTGCATACATAATTTGATAACGATTGATTTTTCATTAATAAATAAATGCAAGTTCTTAGATGAACACCAGAAAAGTAGGGTTTGTTATTTTGGATTTTTTTTCATTAGTAGTTCTGCTAAAAACTCTTTAACTCGAACATTAACATGGTCCACGCGCAGCTTAGTTAATCACTTCATTGTTAAAGTATGTTTGGTTGAACTTTTAGAGATTGAATAAATTACTTTTTTTCAACGTAAATTTTTTTTAAAAATAAGTGTTTAATTGTAAAATAAAAAATATTTTTTAATAAATATAATTTTTTTGGCAACTAAAATGTAACTTTTTAAGAATCTCAAATTTAGAGTTTCTAAAAAAAACACTTTTTCATATAAAATTTTCAGATTCATTAATGAGCTTATATTTTAGTCCCTTTTGTCCTTATGTTTTATACATAATTCTCATAATATCTACAAATACATTTTTACGTTTATTTTAAGATTTATATAATATTTTTAATTTTTATATACTTTAATATTTACTTTTGATGTTAGGTATTTTTTATGTTATAATCCATATAAAAGATTTTGTTAGATATATTTTCATTTATATTTCATAATATTTATATACATAAATAATTTTTATTACAAAATAAAATATAGTTAAAATTAAAAGTACTTTTTATTTTTATATTGTCAAATAGTCTATTCTATAAAACTATTTCAAAAAACCTCTTTTTAAAATGACAATTAAACAGTTAAATGACTTCTTAGAAAAACTATTTTTAAAAAAGTTCTACTGATAAAAACTCTACTGATATAAGCACATTTAGACAGGCGCTAACTAACTATTACTGTCTCCTCGCGACATCTTTCTTCCTTCAAGACTTTGAAAGAGAAGGTTCGTTCGTGGCGATCGCATGCCGGCCATGTTATATGCCTTCAGTACAGAGCCTTTATGCCTGCCTATGCGTAGCCATTTAATCTTATCGACAGGCTTAAGCTAGGCTTACCAACCAAAGTGCAAGCAACAAACCATCTATATTAGGCCTAAAAGTCGGATCATGCCTATTTAAACCTCCATTATTTGTTAAACAGGTTCCTTAATTTGAAGTAGCGCATGTTGATGTTTCAATCATCACCTAGTAATACTGCCATGTTCCTCTCTACTTGTGATCTCATTAACACCGGTTTGTGTATTAGAAGATTCGACTAAGCATGTCGTTCTAAGATCCATTTATATGTTTAGATAATAATATATATATATCCTCAAGAAACACAAAAACCATTTCATGTTGGAATCCAGAGAGAGAGAGAAGCTGCTTTAACTCGTAAATTAAATGATGTAAAGAAATTGTTTAGCAAATTAAGAATTCAAAGTTAAGGGATAAGTTTGATCTAAATGAACTTTGTTGATCTCAAATTTAAAGGACCAGAATTTATAAGTTGTGATAAATATTGGACCTTTTATGGTTAATTATTTAAAAAAAAACTCAAATTTTTGTTATTTTTAATTATAGTCCGAACTTTAAAAAGTAACAATAAAGTGTTCAAACTTTCAATTCTTTTCATTTCTAACTCAAACTTTAAAACGTGGCAATAAAATGCTCGAACTTTCAATTTTCTTCAATTCTAGCCCGATATTATCTGATGTTCTCTCGATGACCTCAGTCATTTATTTTCTGTTTGTTCTTTTGATACTTCAAACTACTCTTATATTATAGCGTGATACATCAGTAAACTCTTCATTTTTCGTTTATTCTCCTGACGTAAGAGGGCGTCGGAGCTGCGTAATCTGAAAATTGAAGGGTGAGGGTATCGAAAAAATAAACTAAAAATATAAGAAAAAATTAAAATCAAAGTGTAAGGTCGTCAAGGCTGTGTAATCTAATTTAGTCAATTTTAAACAACAACGTTATCTTAATTATGTGATTAAACGACGTAATTTCATTAATATTTATTTGTTATATTAATGTTGGCTTATGTGTATTAATAATTAAGGTTTCTAAAACACGTTGCAAGTCACATCAATAAATTTATCAAAAATTTTAATGTTAGATTAAAATTAAAAAATTAAAGATTTAAACATATTGTTGCTACTTTTTGAAATTCAATTAGGACAAGCACTTCCTGTCTTAATTGAAGAAGTGGACTATTATTTTAATATCTATGTTAAGTTAAGTCTTCGAAGTTCCAATCGAAGTGGAATCCAAGCCCTGCCTTTCTCAATCGAAGTGGACTATTATTTTAATATCTATGTTAAGTCCTCCAAGTTCCAATCGAAGTGGACCATTATATATATATTTTTGAAAGTAAGTGGACCATTATTTTAATATTTTAAGACAAGCACTGCCTGTTTTAATTGAAGTGGACTATTATTTTAATATCTATGTTAAGTCTTCTAAGTTCCAATCGAAGTGGAATCCAAGCCCTGCCTTTCTCAATCCAAGTGGGCTATTATTTTAATATCTATGTTAATTCTTCCTTGATCGGAGAATCATTCAACCCCATATATTATATTGTTGATATAGACAGTGCTATCAAGTGTGTTAAATATGTAAAAAGAAAGAAAAATACTTAAAGATGTCGTTGTCTTAAGACTATCTCAATTGTTGTACCTTGTTTAGCTGATGCTACTAACAACTCCTGCACCAAACTGTAGTGCAGGAACTTGCGAGGACTAAAGTCAGTGCCCAAACTCAATACATTGAGAGCCATTTGTTATCATTTTGTCTTGAAATTTGGTGAATCCGAATGGCAACCTAATCCGATAAGCTTGCAGTGCAATCTGAATTGGCGAAAAACAGAAATCTGTGCTAAAAATGAAGGGCTTAGATCTGGTTGGATAAGAAAATAAAACTTGGTTGTAAAAGAAACTTATCGGTATTGTTTTTCTTTATAATGAAAATTCTCTCCCTACTCTTGTCTGAGAATGTAGGCATCATTGACCTAACTTTGTTAAATCTTTGTTTCGTTTTTTTATTTTCGGTGCTTTTGTGATTGTGTTTGTGATTATTATTTTGATTTGTCCTATACCATTTCATTAATTTTTGTACTTCTGAACTGACAAAATGGATCATTCATTCTATACATATACATACGAAAAAGATATAGTACATTCATACATATAATTACATCACGTAAATTGTAGCGAAAGTAGCAATTTCATACGTTCAGCCTAAGTACTTCTGAATAGAAGTCTTATTATGCCGATGCCATGAGTTGTTGAATATGATCTACAGGGCTTGTGTTGTCGGCGACTTCAATCTGAAATAATTGCTTAACAGTGTATGGTCCAACCGCGGAAATGACACTGCTACTTCCGTTCCACATAATGTCTGCAAAATGATGGTGTGCATGTTGAGTAGGATGACAAGAGTCCCAGAACATATAATCTTCGGGACTTTCGCATAACTCAAAGTTCTCGTCTTGTCCACAGCTGTAAATTCCTCTGAATCTTCCTCCTCCACAGCATCCCGACTTTCCATCTTTAAAACCTGAAGATGAATCCAACAAATTGAAAAGCCCAATTGATCTTGTTAAGAGGAGAGCCCCAGCAATAATCATCATACATACTTCATCAAGTTCTATATATATATAGTGTTCTTTTTTTTGGCTTACCATATCTCTCAGGATCGTTCATTACTTTTTCCATGGTTCCAGCCAAATCGAAAAGTGAATAGTGGAATCCATTCAAGTTGTTGCTGAGCTCAAATAGGATCGTGGAGAGGGCTTGGTTATGAATTCTTGTTTTGCATGACATGTCTTTGTAGCAGCTACCATTAGTTTCTGGTTTATATATCCTCATAGCAGGAAGACAACCCATCATTGGCAGGTTCATGAAGGCAAATTTCCTAGCTCCAAGGTCATATATTTCCTGTCAACAATCACTTGCTTCAGTTCTATCTTCAAACATACAAGTACAGCTAGCTTGATATTAACCAGAGTTACCTTGATATGCTGTGTCAAGTTTCCAAGCACCAGTTGTTGATATTCTGAATCCGAGTAGGGTAAATGTTTTTGGAAAGGGAAGATAGGACTAAGGTAATCATTTCCTCCACAACTGAACAAATAGACTGCGTTTGATATTGCTTTTTTGCCTTCATCATTTCCGAACTTGTTTATAAACCACTGAACTACTTTTCTAAAGTGGCCAATCTGGGTTTTGAAAGAGAGCACCTGTAATTGAAAATCAAAGGTCATAAAATATCAAAACTTTGTGGTGTTCAAGAGGTAAAAGTAAAACAAACTTGAAAAGGTCACTCTTAAGAACCTTCAGCTAATAATTGAAAGAGATAAGAAGATGCCAAGTGGAGAAGTCGAACAAAAGAGTACATACAAATATAGCTAGCATATACTAAACTTATCATACTCACATGGTCTTCATCAAATGTTTCATCTAAATTTCCAGCTCCACCAGAAGCAAAGTTCACTCCATTTTAGTAATCCTCTAATCCAGGTTGCAGGTAAGGTGGGAGCAGTGGAAGATTTGCATACTCCGCTGTAACAAAGAAGATGAAACAATTAATAGACACAAGAAATTCTTACAAGAATCAGTTCTCGGTGTATATCCAAAACATACCAATGAAGTCTGCCATGGTACGGCCATCACTGAAACGTCCCGTGGGTTGATCGAAGTAGGATTCGCCGTAAGGCAAGAAATTTGCCCTTTCAAGTGTGGAGGAGTTGATGTAGTTATTGTTGCCTGCATCTAGTAACGAGTCCCCAAATACAAATAGAGGGACATGCTTACTACTGCTTGCTTTGTAATTTGGCTGACGAATCAATCTCGCTATGCAACAAATTGGTGATGAGACCAGAGATATGTGGAGTAAGAAAGCCAAGTAGGTGATGTTGCTTAGTCTAGCCATGGCTTTAATTCTCAGATAAGAGACTCCTTTAGCATACCAGCAGACTGGTTCGGTATTGGCATTTAAGCTCTAATAATAAGATTTAATCATTTTATTAATGTCTCTCTCACTGTAACTTTAACTTTAAATGACAAGAAAGATAAGGGAATGATTTAACCATCATCTTTGAATATTTAGAGTTTTACGATTATAAATTCAACAATTTTGTAAGCAATAATCATGTCTTCTAATTTTAATTATTGACATTAAGCTATCGACTGCACCCCTTTTGAGCAGCAGACTGTTTTGTTTTGCTATATGTGTAACTTTCACCATTCCCAAAATGAATTCAATAGTTCTACTTCTTAAAGTAAATTATTGAATCCAGCACGTGTTCCGGGAGGACAATCAGTGCGTGGACGGCCTCGCTCGCCTTGCTGGTGTTCGCCGCCCGGGGCTTTATTTCTTACCCGAACCCCCTTTCGGCGTCCAGGAGCTACTCCGACGAGATGCGCGAGGCGCCATGTACTCCCGGGAGTTGATTTAGTGTTGTAATCTCCTTTGTATTAAAAAAAAAGAAAAAATTATTGAAGCTTTTACATTGGTATCAAATGTGACAGGGTGAATTGCTGGCATCACCTGTTAAGTAATAACTTGAAGGTGCTTGTTTGTTTGATGGTAGGTTTTGACTGTCAGGTGAGCTTTTATCGTCATGAGAGGGAGACTTCCTGTTCTATATGATTTCTAAGTGTATGGTATGTTTCATTTTCGCGAATCTCCAAAGAGATTAAATCCTGAACAGATGAACATTTTGTGTTTATATTTAGGTAAAAGAGAGCACTTTGAGGGTGGTTTATCCATTCTTCAAACTTCTGTAGGTTTATTATTTTTAAAAAATCTTTATATATTTAATATTTAAAAAATTATTTTTTTTGGGTTAAAATTCAAACCAAAGTTAGTGCATGTCTGAATGGACTTTTGAGAGGTGATTAAGCATTTTTCTCTACCACAAAAGCCTTTTTAAGAAAAATGGGTGTTTGACTGTAAAATAAAAAATATTTTTTAATAGATATAACTTTTTTGACAGTCAAAATACAACTTTTTAAGAAGCTCAAATTTGGAGTCTCTCAAAAACTCTCTTAAATGACATTTTAGGGTAGATTTTTTAGATTAATCAATAAGCTTATTTTTGTTCCTTTTGCCCTTATATATTACATATAGTTTCCATAATACCCACAAACTCATCTTCACGTTTACTCAACTTGATATTTGTTCTGAGATTTATATAATATTATTTTAAATTTTTATATATATTACTATTTATTTTTATATTAGTTTTACTTATGTTATAATCCATATAAAAGATTTGGTTAGATATATTTTCATTTATGTTTCATATGGTTTA
>JAOSBK010000005.1:5194982-5213241 GCA_027568895.1 Erythroxylum shatona | reverse complement strand
AAATAAATATTAAAACATATAAAAAAGTCAAATAATATTATATAAATCTCAAAATAAACGTGGAGATGTGTTTGTGGGTATTATAGGAATTATGTGTAAAATATAAAAATAAAAGAGACTAAAAATATACTCTTTAATTGATCTAATAAATCTACATAAAAAAGTATTTTTTTGAAAAGTTCTAAATTTGAGTTTTTCAAAAAGCTGTGAATTTTACAACCAAATACTTAGTTTTCTTAAAAATAGCTTTTGCAATGGAAAAATGTACTTTTAGAGCCTCCAAAAATTGAACCAAACAGACTCTTAGTCTAATGAAAGCAATCTTCAACTAGTTTAATTGTTGACTATAATTAAATCATTTGGATTTATCTCATGGTAATGTAGACCAATTGGACATTTTTTACTTTCTTTTTAATGGTGGTCATCCTCCATGAAACCTAACAACTAAAGTTTAGGTGAACTATTTGTAGAAATGTTGAGGAGTCGTCTCTTCCACTTAGGATTACCTTTACAAGTATTTATGTGCATTTCCATAAATTTGTAATTTCAACCACTTCTTAATAGTGCATAATTTAAATATTTTTAATTTTATTTTTCTTATAAAATTATAACCTTATCCTTAAATCATTAATTAATAAGAACACACAAGTAAAATGTTAGAGATAACGAAGCCTCTCAGGTGAAATAATTAACAACCAATAGCTAACTCTACTAAATCTAAAAAACATGATGTACAAGTAAACTTGTAAGAGGGTTACTTATTCTCATATTTTTCCATATAAATTAAAGTACAAAAAAGGAAGTTAAATGAAATTTTAACACTATAGAGAGAAATGGTAAATATTAAGAAACTCTTTTAACTCATGATATTATTAAGAAGAATTAATATAATTTTCCTTTTCTAGATCAGTCCAAAATAGCCTTTTTACTAACGTAAGAATAAGGTTACGTATTATTAAACCCTACATTCTAACGGGACTCGTTAAATCTTGTTTTTATTGTTACTGTTGTTGATGCTGCAAATGACATTGATTAAGCATGTAGGCAAGAAAGTGTGACATATCCTAGATCAAAGTGTCACATTGCACTATAGCAAGTAATTAATACTAATTAGAACTTATCAGTTTAAAAGAGATCCTGCGGCTCTTCTAATATTTGATCAATTATAGAAGGAAATTGTAAATATAACTTAAACAAATATATATTGATTGCTTTCATATAATCAAATTGATAAGTTGGAAACCAAATTGGCAGGTTCATGTATTCATTATGTGATGACAACATCACAATATTTGCCTTCCTATTTTAAAATATATAATTCTAATAATATTTTTTTTGAGGGGTATAATTCTAATAATTATTAGTAATATAAACCTATAAAGACATTATTTGTTCTTCTCACAAGAATGGAAAATAAAAATAAGGAATTAAATTAGAATAAAACTCAATTTGGAACAAAGCACATGATTAAACATTCAAAAGAGGAAACTTACAAGAAAAATGTAACATATATATGTAAAATCTCGGAAACTTCGATAATACATAACCTTATTCTTAATTGGGTTGTTTTCTAATGGTTTTTAACTTTTTATATAATATAAGACTATTCTTACATAAGAAAAGTCTATAGGGGAAAATAAAAGAAAAGACAAGAGAAGGGATTACGGAAAGAGCCCAAAATTAGGGTTAAATTGATAAAACAGAAAGACAATCAGGGCTCCAGTTTGCTTGTTAGAGACATATCCCGTTATTTCGGTCCCCAATAGTGCTGAGTGCATACCTTCTTAAATATTTCCAATATTGTAAAAATGGCTATAAACTGAGTAAAAAACAGTTTTTTTTTTTTTAAATATGCGAATGATACTCATAAAATTCAACAAAGAGCAAAATTCTCTCTTCCATTAGCCAGTGATCTCTCCTTCCACGTCTTTGCATCTCTCCTGGATCTGTACCATCTCCAAAGTTGGTATCTTTACGGTGATTGCTGCTTCAGAATCGGCTCTGGAGATCAAAGTTCAAAGCTTTTGTCTCTGTTGGGATCAAAGTTCAAAGCTTCAATCTTTTCTTGTTTTGTTAGGTTTTGTTAATATTGTTGGTATGGTTTGTTACTCGTTGTTACCCTTTTGTTCATATACATTTATATATAATATATATGTTTATGAGTTAAGACTGTTTGGTGAAGTGTGTAGACTTAGATGATATCTCGATGTTGAAATAGTGGATGTTTACAAGTTAGCTTGTTTGGTGTGGGATAGATTGAGAAGAAAGTGGAGGATTGTTATAGTGAGGGGGGTTGACCCGGGCTGTTGAAGCTCGGGAGTGACCCGGATCCATAATTTTCTGGTAATGGAGACTAATCAGATGGTTGGATTACCGGACTCCAAGTCATGTTACTTGCAGAAGTTCAGACTTTATGAAACTCGCTCGGTATATACTCTCTATGTCTCTTTATTCGTCTTCTGTTTGCCGTTCCTTTCAGAGCACGCGTTTTTACTGTGGTCAATTTTGTACGTTATCAGTTGGCTAGAGCTGGAGAGTCTTATGTTTGATAGTTTTCTGGATCAAGTTTGGTGGATGATGGTTTGCATTGGTTATGGTTTACATTGTTGGTTCGATGAACATAATAGACCTGATACCTATGTACCCGAACCATCGGTTCCACCGGATCTTCATCTGTGTCTGGTTATAGATAACTGCTTCTTGAATCTAATTTACATAAGAAAAGTTTGATACTAAGAGCTTTTGGTCCTTTTGTGCTCTCGTGAATTTGAATTTCCTTGCATGCAAGGGATTGCGTCTTGCTTAATTGGTATTGTTCATGCACTGTTTGAAGTGGAGTTATGTGTTGTAATATGTCTTGCTGTTCCAAAGGAGTATGTTTCAGTTATTATTGGTTTGTTTGTTCCATTTGCAATAATGATAAAAGTTTAAACATCTAGCCAAGCAGCTGTTGATCACTTTCTCTTCCTGATGTGTTGCTCAGGTTCTTTCAATAAAAGACTTTTATGAAATTGATTGGTATTGCTTACTGTTAACATAGTTACAACGTATGCTGTTATTAACCACAGCATATAAGATATTTCTGTCTCTATTATGTCATAATCTTTAGTCATTAACTTATCAATAAACAGGCTGCTTGACCTCTTCCACATGTTTAATTGCCCTTTCACATGAGCTGTAAAAGTTTTTGGATCAGATTTGTTTGTTGTTTTCATGATGGGGAATTGATTCATTTCTTGATCTAGTGATCTCGTATAGTAAGAGGAGCAAATGTTATTTCTTAGTTAAGTAATCATGTGAATTGCTTAAACTCACTCTATGTGGTCGTGCGTGCTCTCACTGTTACACATGCCGACAAACTACTACCTTATGATGCTTAGAGAGTATAGTTTTGCTAGCTGTGTTTCTGGAGCTTTAATAGACAATGGAAAATCATTAGTTGTTCTTGTTCTTGACTGACTTCTCTAACTTTTCCTCTTTTTCTGTTACCTATTACAATGATGCTAAAGGGCCTCTTATCGGTTGACTGGATTTTATATCCTTTGAACTGGAATTCAACCCACTGAAATTATGCGAGCTGCTTTTTGAAAATATTACCCTTTCATGCATAGGAGTAGAGTTGAATCCAATTTTCATTTAATTAATATTACATGCAACAGAATTTCTACATGATAGGAAGAGACAAAAATCGAACGTTTTGGAGGGTGTTAAAGATTCATCGATTGGATCCATCTGAACTTAGTATCCTGGAAGATGTGACTATATACTCAGAAAGTGAATGCTCTGATCTGTTAAAGCGGATACATGAAGGGAATAGGGCAACTGGAGGACTTAAATTAGTAACCACTTGTTATGGAATTGTTGGTACGCTTTTTCTTGAATCCCTTCATCACAAGCTTGTGCTTCTATTTTGTGTCCTACTGATCATTTTGGTTTTCCTCTTACCCAGGATTCATTAAATTTTTGGGGCCTTATTACATGCTGTTGATAACTAAAAAAAGGAAAATTGGGATTATTTGTGGACATGCAATATACGCCATCGCCAGCAGCAAGATGATCCTTATTCCACATTCCTCTGTGCTGTCTAATATGACTAATTCTAAGAGCGAGAACAGGTCTTTTGTTAAATTTGCATGTAAATGTAATACACTAATATGTAATTGGTACTTCTAAAGAGACACCTGAGATTATTTATAAGTTGCTGGTATTCATTTGTAATTAGACGAGGAATTCTTCCTAGTTTGTTTGTTTTGTTATCATTTGATTATGGATTGCGGCAAAATATCTGATTTGCCTTCATATATTAGTAGACAGGTTCAACACCGTGGAGGTAATCTTTGCACTTTTCTGTAAATATGCCCTTCAGTGTTAATTAATGATAAGGGTTTCTGTGAATAAATATAACTCTTGGTGGCCTAGTTGCATTGCCTTTCTTTGTCTTTTCTTTAGTTGTTGCTTTTTCCTGCTTTCCTTATACGTAATACAGAACATCTACTGTTACATTATGGAAAATTAGATGCTCCTATATTTTCTTTTATAGTTGATAATATTATGTGGGCCATTGCCAGTTTGTTTCTCACATATCTACAGGGGCATACATCATTGCCACTGTGATGTTAGTATAACATGTTTCATAAGACAAGGTATATGTATCCATGGGGGAAAATTCACTTTCTTTTCTTTCTTTCTCAGCTTCTTCATTTTCATCAATCGCTTTATGTTTAAACATTCAACCGCTGATCCAGCAACTTATTGACATTGACTAACTTTCCTTGTCTTTTTTTGGTTATGTAGATACAAGAAGCTTCTTTGCATGGTGGATCTCTCAAGGGACTTTTTTTTCAGCTACTCATACCATATCATGCATAGTTTTCAAAAAAACTTGGGCAATGAGGGGGCAGGACAAGTCCCTTATGAAACTATGTTTGTTTGGAACGAGTTCTTAACTCGAGGAATTCGGAATAATCTCAAAAATACTCGCTGGACGGTGGCACTGGTGTATGGCTTCTTTAAACAGGTGCTGTTTCCTTATCTCTATATGTAAAATTATGTACCGAATTAGTGAAAGTGGAAGTAGGATTGATTATCTGTCATCTTATGTGAACATACTTTTAGAAGTATTCTTGCTAGGATGGGTTATTATTCACTGAAGATTTCTTTCTATTTCATTTATTTTAATCATTAAACGTGACTTGTTCTCAGTGTCCGTTAAATGTCATAATAAGTTGAGATTATGTGTGTCGACTATTTCTCTCTTTGCCTGTCCATCTGTCCCTCAATCCTCTTTTCTTGTTTAATGATGATGTCTTTCTTATTTTTCAAATTGTGAAGTTTGTTACACATTGCTAATATGACAGGAATTCCTTTCTTTAGGAGAATTTAGTATCATTAAGTGCGAATGAGACCTTAGAGCATACATCTGTCCTGGCATTTTGGGAGCTTTTTTAATCTAAACCAGTATAATATGCATTTGATGTTGAGTGTTTCATGTTTTGGGGTATAGGTGAATCTATCGGTCTCTGGCAGGGACATTAAGCTAACTCTCATTGCAAGACGCTCTCGACATTATGCAGGAACAAGGTATGGACATCTTGTTTAAATACTTGAAATATTCGAGGTTGATTTTGTCTTTCAAACTCTATTCAGTGCTCTGGATTTGTGAATAATGTCCTTTACAAAAAGCCTTCAGCTGATGTGATGTAATCTGTAGATTCAGTTTATGATTATCCCCTCCTACTATAGGTACTTGAAACGTGGTGTGAATGAGAAGGGTAGAGTTGCTAATGATGTTGAAACTGAGCAAATAGTGCTTGAAGATGTTCCTGAAGGCTATCCAACTCGAATAAGTTCCGTTGTGCAAAATCGGGGTTCTATTCCACTTTTCTGGTCGCAGGAGACATCGCGACTGAATCTAAAGCCTGACATCATCTGTACTAAAATTGCTATCAGCTGTTATTTAGTGGTTGCTGTTATGACTATGCTTAACTGGGTTTCCTTTTCCCTTTTATTCTACAGTATCAAGGAAGGACCTAAATTTTGAGGCAACAAAACTACACTTTGAAAATCTTGTGAAAAGATATGGAAATCCAATTATTATCTTGAATTTAATCAAGGTAGCCTGTTGCAACTATCGTGTGATTTCTTTCTGTATGTGTAAAATTTGTTTTGTCTTCATAGTCATGATAAATTTGATTTCCATGCACTCTTAACTTGCATTTCTTGCAAATCTGTTGCTACTGACAGACACATGAAAAAAAGCCTCGGGAAACCATACTTCGGGCAGAGTTTGCAAATGCTATCAGGCTTATTAATAAAGGATTATCTCCGAAAAATCGTCTAAGATTCCTTCACTGGGATTTGCATAGACATTCTAGAAAGTATTGCTCTTTCCCTAGTCCACATTCTCTTATTTTCCCAATTATGGTAAGATTCACTAATAGGAATTATTTTGTTGCATTGAGCAGAGCTACTAATGTATTGGCCCTTCTAGGCAAAGTGGCTACATATGCGCTAAACTTGACTGGCATCTTTTATTGCCAAATTTCACCCAGTTTAACATCCAATGGATTGTTGACATCTTCATACCTTGAGTAAGTTACCTGAAAGTTGCATAAGATATTCGCTTTATTCCTTTTTTTTCTTTTTTTTGCTTTATTCCTTTTTTTTCTTTTTCTCATTCTTTTTGAAGCCCTTAGAGTCTTTTTTTTTGTTAAGCAGCCTTTGTTTACCAATTTCCGCAGTCTATGCATCTTCTCCTTGAAATGGAATTTTCTATTCTGTTTTAACCTGTGATTTGAGGGAACAATTTGAACTTGAATGGTTAAGGATGATGTATGTATTCATCGACCTATTATAGGCAATTTTATACAACTATTAGTTTGTTTCTTTCTGGCTACTTGCGATTTTGCAAATACGATGTTATACAGAAGAAACAATCGCGACCATTGTCTTAAAGATGCTCACAATGAGACCAGCTGTTGCAGGAACTTGAATTCTGATATAAGCAACGATGGTGATGGAAATGGACATCAGGATTTCAAGGGTCCAGTGTTCCAAAAAGGAGTTCTAAGGACAAATTGCATCGACTGTTTGGACCGCACAAATGTTGCTCAGTATGCTTATGGAATGGTGGCCCTTGGACGTCAGCTGGTTGCACTAGGATTTACCGAGCACCCGAATATTGATCTAAATAACCCTTTGGCTGAGAACCTGATGAGAATTTATGAGTCAATGGGCGACACTCTTGCACTGCAATATGGTGGATCTGCTGCACACAACAAGGTAATTGTGATGGATTTCAGGAGGCTCTATTTGCTAAAATACCACCAAATGGAAAGCAAATTTTGGTTTGGTCCTCAATTTTGCAGTTTTTGAGTTCATTGAATGCTAGTCTTTTTCTTCCTGTTTATTTAACTTTGGATAAATATGATATATTATATTGTTATAAGGGAATGAAAACATTTGTGAAATTACATTTTTGGAATGGAAGCTATTAGTTTACTACCTGAAAGCTGATCTTTTATACTTCATGTGGCCATGTTAAATGGTATCTCATCCTTTGTTTAATCTTTCTAAATATTTCTGGGGTCCCACAGTTTCTGGTTCTTTTCAACTGGAATTCCGGCTTTTTATCAGACTTTATATATTGACGATTTTGAATAGATATTTTCTGAGAGGAGAGGGCAATGGAAAGCTGCAACTCAGTCCCAGGAATTCTTCAGAACTCTGCAGCGGTACTACAGTAATGCCTATATGGATGCTGAAAAGCAAAATGCTATCAATGTGTAAGTCATATGCCCTGCTTTTAACTGTGGTTATCAACTTGTCGTTTCACTGCCTAAAAGTATTGAATTTCTTAGTTACTTCTGAGGAATGAAAGTTGATAGGAGAGGTTCCCATTATTCTAAAATTGGCTAAATCTTATACAGGTTCTTGGGTTACTTCCAACCCCAGGAAGGTAAGCCAGCACTGTGGGAATTAAATTCAGATCAGCATTACAGTGTTGGAAAGCGTGGACCTGATTTGGTTAATGAAAATTCCAGGTGCGCATTTCTTATAATTTCTTACTAACATTCTATTACTTCCAAGTAGCTTTTTTTCAAATTTTTACATTCAATAAGACAATTTTCTCTCGATGCATATCGATCATGATGCATAATCAATGATGATGAAGATGGTATGCAGTCACTAAAGGATGACATAGCCTCTGTTTTTGAGTGATAATGAAGGGAATAATCGATAGGATGTACAATGTATGCAACTGGTTATCTGGCATCAACTTACAGGGAATGCAAAATTATAAGATGGGGATCATGGAAATGGGACTATTAGAATTGAGTCTGGTAGTCAAGCAATGATATATAGCAGTCAGTAAGGAGTGGTACACTTTGAAGATAGGGAATGTTTGTGGAAAAGTTGATGGTTTGTGCAAAAATGGATGAGCTTAAGCTAATGATAACATAAAAGGATATTATGACACAGCATGTGGAATGAACATACCATGGAAATTTTTAGGTATGACTTTAGACGAAGAGAAAATGTATTCATGGAACCAGCAATTACCATACAATGTCTACCTTAATATTGATCCAGAAGAAGCTATTTCAAATTGGGAAGTGCTTGTTTAATGAACGGGCTCTCAGTCTGCAATCCTTACAATGTAGGTAGCTGGTAAACTTCTCCCAGTTGAGTCAAATTAAGCTTCCGTCAATTCCTTTTAAGCTTCAGCCTAACGAATAGCTTTCGGTTTTTCTTCCTATGAGACTTGAGAGTTGGCTATACGTTAATAATAGACTAGACTCTAGAGGTGAACGTATAGTAGTACATGTTAATTGTATTGCATACCTGTAGTTTTCTCTGCAGATATAACTTACCATGTTAATATCTCGTATCTGAAGGTCAATCTTCAAAAGATCACTCTCTGATGGCAATATCCTGTGTGAAAGTGACCCCCTTGTCACAGTGGCCAGCGTTGGAAATAATAAGCCCTTATGTGAACAAGAACATGGAGCTAATAAGGGTCTTTCAGATTCAACTCCAGAAATCTCAACTTGTGAAACTGACATATCATACTCTAGGTATGTTATCAGTCATGGTCCTGTATCGTTCGCTTATCAAAAATTGGGGAAAGATGTCTATGCTGTAATTATCTTGCCCTTTTCTTCTGAATTTAGAGCTTAACATTATGCTTTTGGATATGCGTTTGTGTGTTTTCTGGATGTATACAAAATTAAGAATGTATGTCCCATGTTCATATTCTTTAGGACTCTGATTTCCTAAAGATGGAGATGGTGGTCATGAGCACAAGCAATACAAAAGCAATTAAACTTACATGTTGGCTGGAGATCCACATAAATTTCATCGGCTGTTCTATTCTGTGAAAATTTATATATATCTGTGTCTCATCTAGTTAGATATATTTAATCCACAAATTTAATGATTTGTATGTTCGACATAAATAAGGTTATCATAAGTGTAGTGAAAAATTAAAGACAAGCAACTGATCCAAGTTAGTTAATTGTTCTTTCTGTTTAGATATACCTCCCCAATGTACTCCAGACAGCTTTTCAAAGATGTGGAAGAAGAAGAATCTGTTGAGAGCAATCACATTTGCTTTGATGAACATGGGGATGCATGTAGCTGCTCAAATTTTCTTGATTTGGATTGGTTATCTTCAGCTGGGAATTCATGCGAGGACGATCCAAGCGACAGGTATGTATTTGTTGTTATTTTATCAACTCGAAGCATAAATGTGATTACTGACAACAATCATATCTTTTTATCATTGCAGGTCTATGACTGGTATGTCATCTGAGAATCTTGGAAATGACTTTAAAATTGAATCATCATCTGCAAGCGAATCGGTATCCAGCTTGAAGGTTAGTGTATTGTATTTTGATACCGGCAACATAGTAATCTCATGATTTTATCAAATATCACGTTTGGATCAGTTGTTGAACAATAAATATCAAAAAATCTAACTTTCAAAAAGAGAATAAAAACAATCTGAATTCGATCATTATAAGCTGTATTGAACTATAAGTCCTTGTATCATATCTATTTACGTAAAATAAAACAGGTAGGGCTGAAACCAATGATCGAGCTGGGACATTTAGAAAATTGAAATAATCCGATATCTGAAACCAAGGGCATGCTAGTTTAGTTTGATTCCATAACCAAATGCAGCTAAGTAGAAATGGAAGCATTACCTTTTCTATTTTATACCTAGCAGGTGAACTGAAAGCTAACATTCTTATGGACCACTTTATATGGAAGAAAAGAATTTCAATGAGAGCATGCAACTTTGACCAGCTAAATGTTTCTCATCCAGTCTTAATCTTATCTCAGGTCCTAGTCTGTGTGAGAATTTCATCTTGATTTTTTGACTTAAATGTTAAAAAGCTTAAAGTTTTTCCCCAGCATACTGCACTGCTTGGGAACTTACGTTCACCGGCCATTGTTGATCTTAAGCAGTTCCAAAATACTCCATGTTTTACATGTTGGATTATCATACTTCTAGAGATTCATACTGTTATTGCCTTTTCTTTTAGGGAGGGAATCAAACTGGGACCGACCTCTCGGCCGATGAAATTGCTGGATTCTCAGACCGGTTTGCGAGGTGGGTAAGTCAAGGAGAGATGCTGTTCCTTTGAAGGTTTCCAGTCAGCATTTCTTGAAGACATATTCTCTTTGATCCCATCCAAAGGACGTGGATTTCCTTGAGAAAAATAGAAGAGCAAGAGATCAGCTTAGATAACCATTCCGGCAATTTTTGAAACAAAAAGTGACTCCTCGGGTGTAAAGATTCAGGATTTGTACAATCGTCAACCTCCCCCATGCAGGCAAAGATTGAAGAATGAGTAGGATAAAATAGGCACAACACAATCAACTGATATTCAGCTCTGTAGTTCCTTAGCAATGACTTAAAATTGTAAAATATTTACCAAAGTTTAGCTCCAGTTCTGGTTCTTTCTTCCCTCTTTAATGTTGACCTCGCATTTCCACCACTTACACATTGCAAAAGACCAATTCCTTGAACAAACTTCAGTTCAACGAGTTTCAACTGAGATACTGCCATTCTTTCCACACCGCTCAGCTTAGCTAGTTTTTTCAAGGTTAATTAAAAAAATTAAAAATTTATTCAATTTTACACTTTTTTGAACTATAATTATAAAATTAAGTAAAATTTGATTTTTTTAATTAACCCTTTTTTCAATGACAAATTGACAAGTACAATAATAAGTTCTTGTTTACTTCAAAGTAGTGGTACATAATTAACAAGATCACTTGTTTTCTTCAAAGACCAAAAAGTTTTCTTTTGCTTGCCAAGTACCTAGCATGGGAACTTGACCTTTAAATCTAAATTTGGCAGCTTGCTAGAGATTTCTCAAGTGAAACTTCCACCAAAAATATGCAAACATTCTTTACTTATATTCAACAATGTTATGCCTTGGATTGTATTACGACAACATCAAAGTTTATGGTCAATAGTAACAGAAAACATAAGGAGGGAAAGTGTGAACCAGTATCAAAATCTAGATTATCCAACTTCTAGAATTAAACTTCTATGAGACGGATAACAAAAACCAGAAAATTTCCATTTCACAACTTAAAACTTCATAATCTCTCGCTAACTACTAATTGCTTGAAAACAAAATTTGAAAAATCATATTGCTCATATGATGATAATCTACTTTATTCATCCCAACCAGTTGGAGCAGGAGCAGGAGCAGCAGGAGGAGGAGGAGGAGGAGCAAATTGTGGTGGTTGAGGAACAGCATCCCACTCCCCAGTAAATCCACCTATATTTTTGTCACAAAGATGAGGTCCAACAAATAAACCAGAAAAAAAGTTGCCAACATAAAACAAAACAGTTCAGCTACTCCCATATTCTATTCGGAAAGCAAACAAGTTGCGACGTTATCACAAAAATGATGTAACAGAAAATAACAATGTGAGATATGGTGCCAAACTAAAAATTTTTTCAAAGAAAGTTGATTTCAAGACTGAAAAATAAAACTCATTAGCTTTTGTATAAAACTTTACCTTGCTCTGGATAGAGGTTGGCAGCAGGAACAGCAGGAATGGGTGCTGGAGCAACATCAGCCGCCCACTGACTATCAGGCATAGTCCAATCGGTAGAGGGAAGCCCAAAATCAGTAGGAGGAAGTGCATAATCAACAGCTTGTACAGCTTCTTCCTCTTCCTGCTGCTTGGCTTCTTCTGGCTCTCTGTAGAAGAACAGATCCACCTGCACATGGAAAGTAAATCAGGGGAGTGGAACTTATTAACTTGTATGTGTGAGATAGTACATGTAAAACACACACAAACAAACACATGAATTACTTTCTAAATAATTATTCTTACCATGACATCCCACTTGTGCCCTTGCGGAATAGTACCCCGCATTTGAAGTACCATCCTCGCTAACAGCCAAAACAAGCATCCAATGCTATGTTTTCCTTTGTTGTTAGCAGGGATACCAACGTCCACATACCCCATGGGAGAATCAGTATCACAGAAAGCAATGGTGGGAATGTTTCCAAGGGCAGCTTCCTTGATAGGCTACAAGATGTGCACATTAAAACATAAAATTGGTCATCAAAGAAACAGCTAAAAGTAGAAAAAGTATGAGCTCATATTAATGATGCAGATAGCTTTACTTGGTGGTCAGTCCTTGGATCAGTGAGGATCAAAAGGCGTGGCTCACTGAATGATGTTTGGAGCTGGTTGGTAAATGTACCAGGCGTATGCCTTCCAGCAATTGCATGGGCACCAGTGTATTGGGCAAACTTCAGGACAGCCCTCTGACCATAGGGCCTAGCAGACTGAACAATAATGTCCTGAGGGTTTTCAATAGCAACAATGACTCTGGCAGCCAGTTGAAGTTTTTCCCAAGTTTTGCCAAGGTTGATGATGTAAATTCCTGACAATAAATAGCATTCATTTAAATCATAAAAGTGAAAAACTATAGGACTACCCAAAGTCTTAAAATTTGGAACTTGGACGATAAATTCAAGTGCATAGTCCAGGTGAAGGAAAAGAAAAACCTAGACGTGAAAAATCTCTAGACACCGTATTCACTCCAATGAGGCAAGCACACGGACACTACCTTCCCTTCATAATATACTAAAAAGAACTTTGAAAAATCTTGAAAAGTATACATTAATGCCTTCGACAAGAAGAAAAACCCAAAACTTTACCTGAAGCAGCTAACTAAGTATTATACAATCACAGGAAGCAGGCATCAAAAATGTGATCCACCCAGATAATCCTCCACAAGCACTCAAACGTATAACAAATCCACCATTATTCTGAAAGAAACAATCAACAGTACGAACTCATTCCATACAATCACTATGCAAGCATAGCACCAACAAATCCAGTATCTTTCTGAACCTCCACAAACACAGACATGCTTAAAAACCCAGCACAATTCACATGCAAAATCCCATAACACAACATGATTAATCTCGAAAATCCACAAAGCATACATCTTTAATCATCAAACAAACGAAAGTATAGCTAAAGCACCCAACTTTACAACAACCAATGTCATAAAATCAATATAAAATAAGATCGACTTGAAAATTGATCGGAATACCATCATTGCGTCGCTTGAACACGTAACGCTCCATCTGGAAATCACAGTTCTTGGTGCCCAGATGAACTTCAGCAGCCAACATCATTTGGATGTCCAACTCCTTCTGGGAAAGAGTCCGAGCTGGTTGGGTGGTAGCTGCTGTGGCAGTTGCCATGGCTTTTGCTCAAGAGTTTGTGTAATGTGTGAAGAGCAAAGAAGGATCAGCCGCTGGCGGAGCTTGAAAGACAGAGTAGCGAGTAGAAAAAGATGGTGGCTTTTAGGGTTACGAAGATTCACAGGCCTTACAGGTTTTGTAGAGTTTTCGGGCTTCAGACCAAAGGCCCATCTTTGCTTGTGAACAATGTCAAGATAACCTTCTCCCAAAACGAAAGCGTACGGATTGACATCTTCAGTGCTAAAACCTTACCTAAGTCCTTAAGCTAAATCCTTCTTCCTTCCTGCTTAGCTAATGTTCGGGGCTGTTTGAAACACAGCGAATTAAATTCATTAATGAATTGAATTCAATTATATTAATGAAATTGAATTGAATTCAATTTACACTGTTTGGAACAAATTTAGTAATATTATAATTGAATTTAATTACACTGTTTGGAACAAATCCAATAAGATTAAAATTGAATTCAATTATTTCATATGACATATTTACACCTGACTAAAAAATAATGTTATTAACTAATAAACATTCATACTTACATATGTACATAAATATATAGGGTGTGTTTGGACAACAGCTGATTAGCTAATTTTTTAACTGATAAGCTAAAATCAACTGTTTGATTAGTCAAACAGCTGATAAATATGTTTGGTTATTTGGCTGATTGGGTTGAATCAGCCAACCCAATCAGCCAAAACCAATAAGCTCTTCACACCAGCGTTTGGGATAATCTCAAACCTAAAAAGTCGAGTTTGCCCAGTCCTCTTCAGCTCATCTCTCTCGTTTTGGTGAAAGGATCATGTGATGGAGCTGTTACCGATCTTCACTTTCTCACTCGTCCTGTTTTTGCCTCATCATTCTCTTTTTGCAACGCCATACGTTACTTCTTCAATAACATGATTTTTGTTCTTTTTTTATTTTTTGGGCAAAAAAAAAGTAGGTTCTGAGGAGAGATGGTCGATGGACCAAGCAAGATGCTTCAATTTTAGTTCCTGGGGACATTATCAGCATTAAATTGGGGGATCCCCGCCGACGCCCGTCTCCTGGAAGGTGATCCTTTGAAAATCAATCAATCTGCCCTTACTGGTGAATCACTTCTTGTTACTAAGAACCCCTCTGATGAAGTGTTCTCTGGCTTGACATGCAAACAGGGAGAAATTGAAGCAGTTGTTATTGCAACCGGTGTGCATACCTTCTTCGGTAAAGCTGCCCATCTAGTGGACAGCACCAATCAAGTTGGACATTTCCAGAAAGTTCTTACTGCAATTGGTAACTTCTACATATGCTCGATTGCCGCTGGGATAGCCATTGAGATAATTGTCATGTACCCAATTCAGCATCGCAAGTACAGGGATGGAATCGACAACTTACTGGTTCTTTTAATTGGGGGAATTCCAATTGCTATGCCAACGGTTTTATCCGTCATAAGAGGACTGCTCTTACCTACATTGACACTAATGGCAACTGGCATCGAGCAAGCAAAGGTGCACTTGAGCAGGTAATACTGCTTCTACTTCAGTATTAAATGATGAATGGAATTTCTAGGCCCATCACTAAGTTATTTATTTCATTCATTGTATATTGGAAGCAAATGGTTAGCCTCGTATCTCTTGAAGAACTTCCAGTGAGGCCTGATCAAATTATAAGCACAAGCACATAAGTGCTTTTAACAGAGGAATTAGAATCACTTGATTAACTTTGTTAAAATTGTTCAAGGGACTAATGGTTCAGATTTTCTTTCCACTAAGAATGTGAACTATTCACATGTCATAAGAGAAGCATTGAATTATGTTCTGTATACTTGTTATTATTTTCCATTTCTCAGGTACACTGCTGTATACTTGTTATTATTTTCTACAACTCTAGTTCAGTACTTTGCTACATCTGGTTCTTCTCCTGGTTAAATTTCAGTCCGGTTTTTGCCTCTTCATTATTGGATATACCACGCTTGCAGCTCATATGTTTTATGTTTTTTAATTGCGTGATATTCTTTGTCTAATGTTTTACTTCAGTTATGTTCTTGATGCAATGAGGGCTTTGAATGAAAGCAATGCACTTAGAAAGTCATCAACGAATGAAGATCATTGCTTTGAGTGATTCCTGGTGCTAGTTGCTGCATTCAGTAATTCATTAATCTTTTACAAATGAAGATCATTGCTTAGTGTTTGTGGTAGGATTCTTGGTTCTTATTGAATATGCATTTTACACTTCTATAACTATAGGATTGCTAAATCTTGCTCTAAATGGAATGGCTTGCTTAGTTGGGCTGTGCCTGGACCCAATTCCCCACAGAAAAAGAAAAAGGAGAAAAAAAATCAATGGAGCTAGCACCCTTTTCTTGGTTGCCAAGCATATAAGCTCAAATGTGCATGATATACCTTCATTCTTTTCCTTGATTACATTGTCATTGTTATCAGGCTATATGGATCATTGTTACCAAGCATATGTCTTTTCCTTAATGTCTAATTGCATGTTGAACTGGAAAAATATGAATGACCATAATTTAACCGGTTCACTTTCTGCTACTGTGTAGGGGAATCCCTGAACGAGTGTTTCCATTCAGTAAAGGAGTTTGCCAGAATATATACAACTTCTGTTTTGGTCAAATCAACTGGTACAATTTGGAGCGGTTACCCACAGCATTGGAGATTGAAGAGAGATCGAGACCATATACATGCTTAGATTTTTTGACCTGTCACTACTGTTGAGATGTTGAGGGGTAATTTGATCAATTTTTATTGTAGGAGTTCAAATGAGGTTCTTGTAGAAGAACTTGGTTGTTTCAAGATTTTCAGAGACGTTGGTCATCCTATTTTTCTGATCACGAAATTTTTTAACTCTTTGATCTTCTTTGCATCATGCTGAACGTGACGATGCACTACATATTACATTTGCATTGTGATTTTGCATGAAGAAGAGATGGTTGTTGGAATTCAAGCATTTCTCTATGTCTAGAATGGCTAATGATACCTTGCTAGCTTCAGCTACGGATTGTTTATTGAAGAAGTTGATTTAATGGTTGCAGGATGAGTGATAAAATACATAATAAACTCATAAATTCAGAAGTTAGAGTGATACGCTAAGTGATTAAATTAGAAGACATATACTAAGCATTCGAAGCAAAGTGGCAGACACGAATTGGATTGTTTTATTGTATCTTCGTTATTATTAAAACATCTCAAGAAAAAGAACCAATAAAACAATTTGTCCTTCAGAGTAAGCACTTTGAGTCTGACCAGTAGGAACTCGATCTCTTTCTTTGCAGAGAATTTGGAGATACGAGAATATCAAATGAATAGCACTAAATTTATGTGTACCATAGTATCATGTAATTGTACTCTACCATAACAAGCTATGAATAGATGAAATGAAACTCCTTGTCGTTGAGATGTAAAAGTTATGTCCTCAATAGTCATTTTATACATAAACAGCTAATACTAAACAGTTAATTTTACCAAACATCGAATGATAAACAGCTAATATAATCAGCTAGTCAAATCAGCTGATAAAATCAGCTATCAGCTAACAGCTAATGCAATCAGCTGATTGCCAAACAGGGCCATACATATGTTATACATAAATATATATACATAAATTAGTATATTCATATAGCATGTATATACATATTTATGAATATATGTATACATAAATTAGTATATATATTTCTGCGTTGTATATATACTAATTCATAAACTGGTAGTATATATATACATAAAATATATACATATGTTATACATAAATATGTATACATAAATTAGTATATTCATATGGCATGTATATACATATTTATGAATATATGTATACATAAATTAGTATATATATTTATGTATAACATATGTATATATTTATGTATATATGTACATAGCATCAAACCTATCCACTTCAAACCAAGGACGGCGTCTAACCCAATCTCCACTTCAAAAGTCGGTGCCATTCTCAATTTCTTCCAAGGCTGCAATAATCTGAAGAGGCTTCACAGATCCACGCCAACGTTGTCGTCAATGGCCTCTAACACCACTCTTCCATTTCTGACAAACTCATCTATTTCTGCGCTGTCTCTGTAGCAGGTTTTTTGTCCTACGCGGAACTCCTCTTCAGCCATGTTCAAACCCCACAAACCCAGACTTGGAACTCCATGATCAGAGGACTTTCACAGAGCTTTGTTCCTTTGCAAACCCTTCGCTTCTATAATAGGATGCTCTGTTTTTCTCTCTCAAAATCGAATACTTTCACTTTCATCTTTCACGAAGAGATGCAGCCGTTGGGTTGGGTTCAATTCACGTGAATTTACCGTGAATTGAATTTACAAAGGAAGTGGGAATTCAATTCATGTAGGAATTCAATTCATTATTCTTTTTTGGTTCCAAACAGGTGAATTGAAAATGTCAAGTAGTAGAAGTAATCATGCGAGTGATGAGGACCAGTTAAAGTCAGAGGTAGCTTCATTCGCTTCCTCACTTGGCCTCTCTTCTTCTGCCCCTTCCTCTGGTTTCAACGACTCT
>JAOSBK010000005.1:5172813-5186496 GCA_027568895.1 Erythroxylum shatona | reverse complement strand
ATGGCAGGAGGTACGTAATAATATTCCGCATTTATTTTTATAATAGACATGTATACAGATCATTATCATGTCTAACAATAGCTCCATTACAAATTTCAGATAATATCATTATATCATGGTACCCACCATGTATACACTTCTATTAGTCATTATCATCCATTTATGCAAGGCATGTTGTCTAAAATTAGTTATGCATACTTGCTTTGGACGCTCCTCAAATTACTTGAAACATGATACGTTTTTGTTAAAAATTTAATTTTTCTTTATTTTTTGGAATACTAAACAAGAAAATAATTAATGTAAGTTTCAAAATAAATACTAATATACATTCCTTAAATAAATTTACATACATTGTTAACATAATATGCACTTATATTAATAATGGTAAAGTTAAATTTTAATATTTAATAGGAGTATAACTTAAACATTAAGATATTATCAATAGAGAGAGTTATATTTACACTTGCTAATATATTTTTAAAATCTTTAATAATGCTACTTTAATTACAACTATATCTCCTCAAAATCAACTTTTTCAAAAAATGAATGATGAGGATTCATTTAACATAATAATTCATGGCGTAACCAACAAGAGGGTATTGCACATCAAAATTTGAAATTCAATTCTTAATCAAAACAAGTTTAAATTTGATTCATATTAAAATTTGATCATGCCTAAAGTTTTACATCAACTCCCATACCTCCACACATGAATAAAAGTAAGCATTATCTTTAGGGTTGACATGCTATATAATTATTCTTTGTTAAAATTTATAAAAAGACATTTTGAATAAAATGATAAATTAGTCTAATTCATATTTAATTTAATTTAATTTGATCAAATTTAAATCCAAAATTTACACGTGTATTTAAGCTCGACCGATCGAGCATTTATCATGTTGTCACCAGTAGTTAAGGTAAAATCCTAGGTAAGAGGAGTAGATGTATAAATGCATAGACACAATGACAAGGGTATTCACGTTGCTAACGTCTTGAAATCATCAAACAGGTTAGTATGAGCGGTTCAGCACTCTCATTCCTTAATCAGAGGTTTCGAGTTTGAGTCCTGAGAATAGAGAAATCTATTTGGCCAGTACTTTATCCCTTATAGGCTGACCCAGTGCAAGCAGAGATTAGTCTGAAAATGAATGACTTAAAGACACCTTCTTATAATTGAGACCCTCTTAAAACTAACTCGTAGCCTAACCAAAAAAACAAAAAACCTGTACAATCAAGATTAGACAAAAGCAGCTAATGGTTTTTAATGAATATGGACAATTGATACAGACATACACTCTCTCTCTTAGCTGTTGTATGGAAAACAGTGGGCCAAGCACATATATGTCTTTCTTAATCACTTCTCTGAACTCTCTTATATACGAACCCTCCCCGGCCCTGTGTCTCCTCACAAGAGCAACCGATCAAGCTTCTCTCGGAAACCCTTTTCAGGTCGCCGAAGCCCCAGTAAAACATAAACCTTAGATATGGAAAAACTTGGCAAGTTAACCAAGCTCAAGTCAGCAATCAAAAGATGGCCATCTCTCAGCAAGCCATCAAGATCAGACACCGCCGTCGACGCTGCTGCTAGTTGTGAGTATGATGACAAGGTTGGCAAGGAACTGCAAGAAGTTTACGTGGGCAAGTCTCGCCGGCGGTATCTTTTGAGCTCAGACGTCGTTTGCCACCCTCTTTTCCAAGAACTGATTGACAAGTCCAGTGGTTGTTGCCACGGAGAAGTGGTGGTTGCTTGTGAAGTGGTGTTGTTCGAACACTTTCTATGGATGCTCGAGAGTGGTGCTTCTCAGTTGGGATCAGCCGAGGAGCTAGCGGAGTTCTACTTCACTTGTTAACGATAAGATTTGTGGAAGGGTAGTATTAGGCATTCAGAATAACATGAAATGAAAATTAAATCCATTTCCTTAATTATCTGGTAGCAACATTATATGAAGCTTGTTTAGGTGAATTTTCCATTTTGATTAGAAAGTTAGAATTGTGGTAAAGTAGTCATTATTATGTATAAATTTTTGTACTCTTCGAAGATGAACAAAAATAATATCTTCCAGTTTCACTTTTTCTTCCAAGCTTTTATATTCCAATTTAGTTGGATGCTTACTTGCCATCTTTTCAAAACTTACATTATACCTGATAATCTTGGACATGCATATACAATCAAAACAATGTCACCCTTCTTGAGCAAAGACAAAGAAAACATTGTCATTGTTCGATTTAAGGCACTGTACATGCAAGAATTTAACCCTTCCCTGTCCCTTTCTTCAAGCATTACATTTACGCCAACTTTAGGATATAAAGGTCCAACACTTGGCCAGAACATTGTCGATAGTAGATAGCATTAAGGTGGCACATATACATTCCTCGTGTATATAACTTGTGTGGTGCCAATTATACTGTACGAGGGAAATAAACTTCTGCTACATGAAGACCCACATATTTCATTGCGTTGGTCCCCTCCTCCTTTATTCTCATGAATCGAATCCTTCTCTAGATTTCTCATTAAATTGTACACAGTGATGTATATAAGTTACAATCGTTTTGTCGAAAACCCTTCTACTTGGGTCCCAAAGACATTTGTTGCCAGTACATTCATTTACCATTCTGAATCCAATTCATTGCAATGCTACCTATAGTGGGGCGATTTCTGCCATATATTGGTTGGCTATAGTAGTGCGATTTCAGCCATATGTTGGTTACACCTAATTTATCTTTGAAACCAATTAGTTTTGTATATACATATATTATAATTTTTAATATGGAAAAAGTGTAGGTTGTAGATTCTATTAACAAGAATTGAGTTTGAATCAATCATTGTCAAAACAACTAAAACGGGTCATTTAGATAGTTAAATCTTACCACTTATAAATCTTATTGTTAAGTAACCGTTTCACCACAATAGCTTAAGCAATTAATTGAGGTCAACTTAATTAGTTTTATTATTCACTAACACACCCCATCAAGTGAAAGCTCTTTGGGTTTGAAACTTGCACAGACTCACTTTGCCTTGTGTTGAATAATAGGTGAGTGGTAAGATTTGAGCTCACGACTATTTGGTCACAAAAACTCTGATATCATGTTAAGTAACCGTTTCACCACAATAGCTTAAGCTATTATGTGAGGCCAACTTAATTAATTTTATATATTCACTAACACCTTTAACATTTTCATGTTTAGCCAATATGAAATATTATAACGTGATATATGATACGAGAAGAATATATAGTGAAATATGTTAATTTTAATATGGAAGAATCTATAGTTTAAAGAATGCATTTAGCTCTATTATCATATGATTGTATCAGTGTAATGAAAAGCAGTCGATAAGTTGCTTTGCTTTGTGTGTATGCTACTCTTTCTTCTTGTTGATTGTAGCAATTAATTTAGTAGAGAAAGAGACGCATCAAATGATTAGGTGGTTAGAACACACTTCTTTAATCAGGATATGGAAATGGACAAAGGTGATAATTTAACATTTGTTTGTCGTTAATATTCGGTTGGTATGTGATACTTACAAGACATGACCAGCAAAGTCGATCGTTATAAAGACAAAAACGTGAGAAATCAGCAAACATTGTGATGATTATTAAATTCCACCATGACATAGATCTTCAATTTTTAAATTTAAAATTTAATGATTAAAAAATCTAATTAATTATTCAACTGTAAAAATTTTAAACTTTTCAATTTTTTGATTCGGTTTTTAACTTTTTGGTTCGATTTATACTAATAGCTCTTGTTTTTAAAAACCGATAAATAAGTCAATTAATCGATCAATTTTTATAAATTAGTAAGTTCTTGGAAATCAAAATTAATTAATTAATTTTTATTTAATAATATCTTTTTTCAATTAAACTTTAAATTCTTTAATTTTAATTAATTCTTAAGTGATTTTATAATAATTTAATATTAATTAAATTTTTTAAAATTTATTTTATTAATTTAACTTTGGGTTGGATACATTTGTAGTAACGGGTTCGAAGCACTAGGATTTGGGTGTCAACTGCCAACCAAGCAACTAAGATACCATGGGCTCTGCCAACAGAGAAGTACACCCAGTTTCATGCTTCCAAAAAATTTGTAACCAGTTCAGAGATCAAATTTGGATTCAGATTTTAATCTTAAGGTGTATGTTTTTGTAGTCACCTTATGAAGTGGAACCACTCCTATAAGAAATATGTACTTTACCGACAGACAAAATTGTTAGTAAACATAAGAATTCGGTCGATAAAATTAATTATTGACGAAATTTAATAATGGATAAAGACGTCGTTAAAATAACCGTAAATAAATTTAATGACGGATATTTCATATGTGCTCTCGTCGATAAAATATAGCGACAGAACACATCGTAGTAAGAACTTTCCAAATAACCTTTTTAATTATTAAAAAATGGAGAATCGAGCTACAAATTATATAACATATTCTTAAAACTCTTCTTAATAACCTCAATTTTATTACGTGAATTTATTAATATTAACTTAATTAAATATATTTATTTGCTAAGTAATTTAATTAAAGTCTAAATTATTATATATTTTTATTTTTTAATATTTAATTAAATTATTTTATCATGTTTGATGATAATTAAATCTATAGTAGAACATTATCTTATAAGTGAATAATATTATTATAAAGTTCTTTAAAATTGAGTTTTAGTGGTTTATAAATTTCAAGTTAGTTAATTATCAATTAAAAATTAAGTGGCTAAAACAGAATGTTAACATATAAAGTAGTTCAATTAAATTAATTTCATAAATTAGTCAATTAATTGCATATCTAACAAAATCATTTTTTAAGAAGATCAGAATTTAAAAATCAATAAGTGATTGAAAAAGGTCTTAATTTTAGTCACCTTTGAAATTATTATAGTGACAAGAAATTAGGTTTCACTAATATTTTTCAAATTATTCTTTATCCATTTTACAACAAATAATAATTATGAATTATCAAGCTATTTTAGATAAGTAGGTTTGTTATGTTGGATGGAATTGGAACATGATAACAAATACTTGGTTGATTGTTTAATTTATGCCTAAGTTAGGTCACAATTTAAGATAACTCAAACCCCAAACCTTGCGTCTTCACTAGACTAACATAACGCAACATATTAACCAATGTTTTAAAAATCGGATCAAAAATTAAATTATTAAGATAATAGATTTAATATTTACAAGGTAAAATTGACATTGGATCATTATAAAATTGGTTAAAAATTAAATGAAATTAAAGATTTTGAAAAATAATTGAAGAGGACTATTCTTACTTATAAAAAAATTTAATTAAAAAGAGACTATTAAATAAAAATAAATCGATTTATAAAAACTTATTAATTTACAAAAATAATAAACTAATAAGCTTTTAACAATCAAAATTATTAAATTATATAAAATAAAAATAAAAATAAAAATAAGCAATTTTTTATTGTTGTTCACGAGGTATTCTAGGAAGATCTCAATTATATAAAAGGTATCTTTAAGTCATCCATATCTAAATTAATCCCCACTTATATATAGGTTTTTTACAGGAGACAAAATTTTAATCCAAATTTTAAGTACAATTTAAAACCTACAACCTGACTTAAATCAGGAAAGTCCCTTGCCACCTGAAATAGCCGCGTAATATATTACGCCACAAGAGTATCACCAAGTTCTCTGACAAATAGCCGCGTAATATATTACGCCACAAGAGTATCACCAAGTTCTCTGACTTAGGGATTTGAATCAATACTGAATGTAAGATCACACTTTACACGAAACTGCGGAGGCAGAAGAAAATATCGAATTAATGATGGAGAATGAAAAGGGAACATTGAAAGTGAAAGAGGACAAGGCAACGATAGAGGAAGACGTACGAAGACTATGGCGAAGAAGATTGTGACATGGACGACATAGACTAGATGAGGAGACAGAAAACTGGAGAGATTTTATCAATGATGAGGCGCAATATCAGAGATGGTATCTCTTCAAAAAACAGGTTCACAGGCACGTACTTGATGAAGTCTTTCTTTATTGCTTTATTTCATTTCACCAATATTTTGTACTATATCCATTTTTCTGGATCAGCATCAGCCATGGATTCTCTACAAAAACCGGATGCCCTCGTTATGCTCTTGATTTGAGAAAACTGATCTCTCACTCTTGTCCAATTGTGGGTTTTTTCGTCACGCAGCACCATCGCCTGCTCAAAAACCTTGTTTTGACGTGAAATTGGTGAATCAGTGTCCAAGAAAAATCGAAGAAGCTTAAGAGGACACCACAGATGGAGGATGAGACGGAGACGAACAACAGTGACAGAACGCAATGGGAGAGATTGTGTGGCCACAGATAGGGTTCGACGAAAGCGACGTATGAGTTCATTGTTTGTTTACTATTATAATCATTGATTATTGGGATTTCATCATGGGACGGCCACGGTTTTCGGCTAGTAAGGGCGAGAAAGGGTTGGACGAGACAAAGGATCCGAAATCGTTTGGGTTTGTTTTGTGGATGGTTATCGCAAATACTAAGGTTAATTGTTTAATTTCATGTTCGATTTATATTTTGCACATGATTTTGTAACGGATCATATGAAAATACAATGCTTCACAGGCAGCAAAATGAGTTCACAAAGAATACAGAACTGGCAGCTAAAGTTGATTAATTTTCTTTCAATGGAAGCAAATCTGAAAGCTTACAACCCATCTGGTGGAGAGTCCATAGTTGGATTTTTGAGGTCTGGTGAAACCCATTAGAATCCAACAACCTTCAACACTAAGAAAGCTAGCATTTTTCGTCAACAATTTAAGAAGCTTTTTGGGTACTACCAACAAGAGACAACAACTTGTTAAATTTGGTATGATTAGGCCAAATATACTCCACACATACAAGTCTAAATAAGATTTCACCTTAAAATTAATTGATAATAGGAATAACTCACTAGGCTTATATATATACATGCTTAAGGCCATGGATGGATCCACATTGGGGGCAAATGGAGGCACTTGCCCCTACTACTTCCAAAAATTGTATATAAAAATTTTTATTTTAAGATTTGTTCTCATAAAAAAATAAAATTTTGATCTCATTAAAATTTTGCCGATTAAAAATAAAAATTTGTCCCCACTAAAAAAACTTTCTGAATCCGTCCCTGCTCAAGACCATATATTATTTTCATGTGGAATAAACTTTTATTTATATTTCAACATGTCCTCCTCACGTGTGAACTAATTTAAGACCGAATATGTAACATAGTCTATCGTGTCGAGATAGTGATGACTGACCCAAAAGCAACTTGCTTTGATACTATGTTAAATTTTGTATAACTACAGTGGCATGCTGGTCTACATAACATTTAATGTAAAAGGTTCTTGTGGAGTCATGACTACTTATCTAGCTCAAGTTTATTGCAGTTGCATCGATAATCAAATGAGTAAAAGTCTACCGATGCACAAAGTTTTTCGCTTTGTGGAAGTCTAAGGAGGGTTATAATATACACAACCTTCTTTTCGTGTTTTTATAAAGAGACTATTTTTTGAGTTTAAACTTATAACCTTATTTTTACAAGGCTCACCTCTGATAATCAAATGAGTGATTATAGTAAAAAATGTAACGTATCTCTAAAAGAGGGTATCATTCAAATTTTAGTATAGAAAAAGATACTTGTCAAATTAATATTGCTAATATTGCTATGATATGATTGTTTGATATTTTTGGTTATTTTGTAGATGTTTTAATCAATTAAATTCTATATCTTAAGAGATTTGGAAAAGCTATGTACATGGAATTTTGATGGAAATATTTGGAAAAAAATGATACATTTTGTTAAAACTATTTTTGGACTTCTAATATTTACTTATATGTAATCATTTTTTAAAAAAAAAATAAAATGAATTAATATGAGAAATAAGTTATCAGTACAACCTTTATCCTTCAAAGGATAACAACCATACAAAAAAACGACATCCTTAATAAACAACCAAGCAAAAATGTCATCATAATCTAGATCACATATGCACGGGCTATTTAAAAACACTACAAGAAAAGTAGGAATTAGCGACGGAAAATTACCGATAGAAAATAAATCATTGCAAATTAGTGACGAAAACCATATTTTTGTCGCTATAATCGACGGGAAAAATTTCGTTTTGCAACGGTTTTTATATCCGTTGCTAAAAATCGAGGGAAACAGTCCCTCTAAAATTGCCGACGGACTTTAGGGATGGTAAATGTTTCTATCAGTAATGACAATGAATTGGCCAAGGAAGTATACCGATGGAAATTATACCGTAGGTAATTACCAACGGATTTGTTTCTTCCGTCAGTAAAGTTATCAAATTAGCGACAGAATTATTACCGTCGAGGAAAAGTAAAGGCGGAATAATAAAATTTTAAAATATTGACAGAAATTAGCGACGGAAAATTTTTTCGATAAACCTCGTACACGTCGTTTGGCAACTGTTGAACATTATTTACTTAAACAAAACGGCGTCGTTTTGAAATCACGCTAAAACACACCCGAAACCCCCTCCCCCCTCTGATTCATCTTCTTTGTTTCTTCCTTTGACGCTGTTCGGTCTTCTTCCTCCTCCGACGACTTCCTCTCTCATTCGGCGTCTGTAGTCGGCGTTGTATCGTCGTTGCTGCGTGGGTTGTTCTCTTCTCCCGCCATTTTAGCATTTTCGTGGAGGTAAAGGATGTTTATGAATTTTTTATGTTTTTTTGTCATTGATTTATTTGGTACGTATGTTAATTTTTGTGAATGGATACAACATTTAAGGTAGAAATGTTAGTATTAGAAGGTTTAGTTTTGAATTTTGGTTGTGATGTTGAGATATAAAATTCATGCACATAAGGTATTCGACAAAATGTTAACAGATGAAATAATGTGTTTTTGTGAACATGCATGGACAAAAGTACATTTTTGCTTCCTATTTGAATGATATAAATGTTTTGAATGATATAAAATTCTATTTGAATGATAATAACGTGAGATGACTTATAAATTTTCAACATTAATACAATTGAATTTTCTTAACGAGAGTTTGGCCGTCACAATTTATGTATTATCTAGCATTATCTATATTTTCAGAGGATAAAAAAGAAAAGAAAAGGACCAAATAAAAGCAAATAAGAAGGTAACCACTCTTGTAAATGTCATTTGCTAAAATATGCCAAAATTTATGACAAAAAAGTGTATATTTTTAAACAAATGTGTTAAATGTCGTATCCCTCAACTTAATGACTTGGTACATTTTCAATAGGAGTTTACTGTTACATCTCGATGGTGTTTTAAATCATTTGATACTCGAAGAAGAAATGCGTTGAATATTAGTTGTAGTTTTGACAATATCTAACAATGAAAGTGATAAATTTCAATTGAGTACCATGTTTTCATACTTAGATTGTTAGAATTGAAGAAATATAAATATTATTTAAACATATCAAAAACATAACTTTATCTTGAACAAGGTTAACCAAATGAATATGAGTCTAACTAAACTTTTAACCATCTAGGCCGGAGTTCTGAGTCAATCCAATTCGGTTAACTTGGATGTTTCTTTGTTAATGTTATACACCTAAAGTGAGTTATATCTTTTTGAACGTAAACAATAGGATTAATCCTCCTATTTTTATCTTTTTGAATGTAAACATTACTTTCTGTTTGAATGGACAAAAATTGCTTTGGTAACATTTATATTTTTGTTATCGTTGACTATGTTTAAAATGGTAATATTTATATTTTTGTTATTTAAATGATGCAATGTTTGACCTTGTGGATCATAATTGTCTAGGTCTTGTAAGACATTTACCAATAACGGATGTACTTACTTTATTTTCAGTAGCCTTTCTTTTTTTCATTGCATATTAACTTACCGCTACATTATGTAGACTTATTGACTGAAGACAAGCATAGTTGATGTCCTTCATTATAGCACTACTGATCATTCATTCGCTTGACTTCCAATTATAAAGATATCCTCTTTCTTTCAATTAGTCAATTCTTTAATATCTAACACCTTTAAATCAATAATGTTCAGTATTGATCCTAATAGATGTATCTTGATGCAATATGTGCTAGAGACAGTCGTGAAATGATCTTCGGGCTAGGTTCATTTGTGAACATATATTATTCACAATCCTTCACGTCCAGTACAACATCATCTACTAGACGGTCACAAAATAATAAAGTTCATAAGCTTTGGGCCACAGTGACCATATTGATGGAAAGCACAGCTTAGATGAGACATGAGTTGAAAGAGTTGAAGGCGAGGGATAGGAGTACCTCAAAGCGTCTCCGGTCACTCGGACATTATGATTGTTATATTAATTTGCTTTTCATTACAAAGACTTATTATGTAACTATAATGTTTTTATTATCAATGAAGATAATTTTAACTTTATATCATCAATCAACTTTCTGTTTAAACTAATTAAATATATAAACAAATCAAATTATTATGCACAGATAATTCATATCTGTTTAAATTATGCATTAATCATAAGATTATGAAACAAAATTAAATGTCGAAAAATTTTATAAAACTTTTTAGTTTCATTTATTGATAGACAATAAAATTTCGTCTGTAAATTTCATTATATTTACCGATGGACAACATAAATCATCGGTAAATTGTTAGATATTTACCGACAGGAAGTTTTCTTTTTGTTGGTAATATTGAAAATGACAGTTTCCTAAATAACTGCTCACCGACGATCAATTCCTATAGTGAAAATATTGCGACGGAATATATTTTTCAATCGGTAAATTTACCAATAGCTACTATGCTTCTGACGATATATTTACCGACGGTTTATATTTTGTCCGTCAGTCAATTTACCGACGGTGTCTATATTGTTCGGCGATAAATTTATCTATGACCAAATCACCAACGGATTTATCCGTCAGTTTATTCCGTTGCTAATTTATATTACAGACGAAATTTTACCATTTTTCGTTGGAATTTTCTGTCGCTAATCAACGGATTTCTTATAGTGAAAGGGAAAAACCAAATGCCTCTTTCGAGATTTCTCCAGACTTTTCCAAATTAGGGCTCCATCTCATCTTCATCCATTGCGGCTTCAAATGGTAAAGAGGTAAGTGATTCTGGCTGGATCTTTGTATCTGAGTCTTTTCCTTTCATCTTCCTTTCATTTTCACTCACTAACTTCTTATGTCTCCTTGAGGGTCATCCTGTCTAATTGGGTTGCTCTTCTCAGCTACTCCTCTCCACTGAGGATCCAACTTAAGGGACACATAGAGAAGGTTCTCTATAAGGTAAGTCTTCAATTAAGACCTCTTCATTACTGTTATGTGTGTGATGTTGTGTTGGATTAGGGATTAGGGATTTGAAGTTTATCGCCCTCTAAACTGGGTAATCTTGAGTTCTATTAGAGTCTCCAAGCAGTGACTAGACTTCTGCTACATCTCTTTTCCAATCAGTTGATAACTAATTGTTCTCTAACATTATTAGAGATGGTTTCCAAAAGGGTAAAAATTCCTTTTTCCCTTTTGGCAAATCTTCTGTTATTCCTCTCACGCCATATTTCCTGAATGCATGTTGTGAGGGCTATCATATAAACTTTTTTGTCTTGCTTGGGTGCTTGGTACCCTAGTATCTCCCGGATGATGTCTTTCAGATTGGAGTGGTTGCTATTGAGTGTATACAGAGATGCAATTCACCACCAAATTCTATTAGAAACCTCACGGTTGAAGAATAAGTGGTCCCTGTCTTCTTCCTCTTGTTGTATAGGATACATTAATGTGAGTGGGACCATGGACCATAGGACCATCGAGCAGGACCAGGCAGAGAGCTAGCCATGCCAGAATGGCCCATGACCAAAGCTAGGACCAAGAGACTTAAAGAGGTTCTTTATACGCACGTGGGCTTTTATTTTGAGAGGATGGTGAGCTCCAAGTCTATTGGAGGAGAGTTTAATGGAATTGAGTCCAAACTAATCCATTTAACTCAAATCCTTGGACCAGATACACTTGGAGCTTGAAGATAAGAGGATTTGGGCTATTTTAATACTTCATCACTTAAGCCCAAAAAGATATGGATCTAGTAGTGACGTAACACATCAGACCTATTTATTTAATTTTTGGACTTTTTTTGATTTCCATATATTTTAGCCTAACCTTTTATTATTTAACCTAGATATTAATATGTGTTTTTAGGTCAAAATTTTCAGAATTTTTAGATCAGAATTGTTGAAGAGCCGTCGGCTTCAATAAAGAGAAACATTATTCTCTTGTTCTTGTTACTTTTCGAACCATCTTTCACTTATTAATTGCTTTCCCAATTGTGGCGTGTCGATTGTTCGTTTCTCTGGGTTTTATTTTGATCATCGGGATTGTTTGGAACAAGTTTTCAAGAGGTGTCACAGAAATCAAACCTTGCGTATCCTTATTTTTCTTGTTTGTTGAATTTGAAATTTCCATCATTCTTAATTCCTCAAGGTCGAAAACACACTGAAACAAAACACTCATAAAAAATTCCATCCAATTGTCATCAATCCTTCCGCAGTGCGCGTTATTTGTTATCAAAGCTTTGGTTTGGAGGAGAATTCTTATTCAACTCCATCAAAATTCAAGAAACCGTCGCCCATCACTATCAAATTATCGTTGTATCATCAATTCAGATGTGAATTAACTTTTGACCTAGAATTTCAATCTTTCTTCTTGTTTTTATTTTAGCTAGGTTTTTTAATTATTTGTTGAAAACTTTCGGCTTATAGCAAAAAAATTTTGAAAAAAATATGAAAAAAGAAAAGAAAAGTCTAAAAAAGGGAAAAGAGTTGGGAACAAAAAAAGAAGCCCGGGAAAAAAGTCAAAAACAGTCAGAAAAAATCTGGAAAAAAAATTCGAATTTTTTTTTCAAAAGTTTTCAGATTTGCTAGCTTGTTATTGGTTATTGGTTTAGATTGCTTGTTACTTGTTATTTGAGTTACATTTGGGAACTTTGATTTGTTGAAGCCGTGGTTCTAATTGTAACTTGAATTTTAGATAACATTGAGTGGTAAAAGGCAAGAGTGTGTAAGCTTATTTGAGGGAGTCACTGCCATGACTTAAATATGAGGGGAGTGACAAATTCTTGAGTGAAACACGTGAGGGAGTGTGTGAGGTTGTTTATCACTAACTTTGCTTTGCAGGTATATCATTTTATTTACAATGTCACAAGGAGGTAGTAATCATGACAACCAAGGGGGAGATGCAACTATCGCTTTCACTTTGAGAGTCATGCAACAACAATTTGAGAGGTTCAATCTAGCCTTAAATGAGGTTAAGGGACAAATGGATGAGCTCAGACAAGGGAGACGCGATGAACCTCAGGGCAGGCGTGCAGATGTACGTCAGCGACAACCACCACCACGGTATGAGCCTGAGGAGGAAGAGTTTGATGAATAGGAGGAGGACTATGAAGAGTGCATGCCCAGGAGAGCTCGGAGAGGAGAATCCCTTAACAGACGAGATGGAGACCTCAAATTCATCAAGATGCAGTTCCCAGCATTCAAGGGGATGAATGATGCTGAGACATCCTTGGAGTGGAAAAGGAAGGTTGATTTGACCTTCGAGTGCCATAACTTCTCAGAGGAGAAGAAAGTAAAACTTGCTGCTTTTGAATTTACAGATTATGCACTAATATGGTGGGATCAGCTTGTGACCTCTAGGAGGAGGAATGGAGAGAGACCCATC
>JAOSBK010000005.1:5143576-5155497 GCA_027568895.1 Erythroxylum shatona | reverse complement strand
ACAAGAAGATTTGGGCTATTTTAATGCTTCATCACTTAAGCCCAAAAGCATATGGATCCAGTAGTGGCGTAACACATCAGATCTATTTATTTAGTTTTTGAACTTTTGTTTTTTTTGGGCTTCCATATATTTTAGCCCAACCTTTTATTATTTAACTTAGGTATAAATATATGTTTTTAGGTCAAAATTTTCAGAAATTTTAGATCAGAATTGTTGAAGAGTCATCGACTTCAATAAGGAGAAACATTATTCTCTTGTTCTTTTTACCTTTCGAACCATCTTTCACTTATCAATTGCTTTCCCAATTATAGCGTGTCGATTATTCGTTTCTTTGGGTTTTATTTTGATCATTGGGATTGTTTGGAACAAGTTTCCGAGAAATGTCGTAGAAATCAAACCTTGCTTATCCTTATTTTTCTTGTTTGTTGAATTCGAAATTTCCATTCTTCTTAATTCCTCAAGGTCAAAAACACTCCGAAACAAAACACCCATTGAAAACTCCATCAAATTGTCATCAATCCTTCCGCGATGTGCATTATACATCCTTTATGAGAAGAGGTGAAATTTAATATAGACACAGTGTTAAGTCTGTCCTTCATGGCTAACCAGCTTAGGAAGTTAGCATTTGGCTTAATTGAGTTTCTACAAATCAGTTTCTCCCATCCAATTGTAAGATTTTGGCCATATTTGAATTGTTTTGCTTGCCTGTTAGTAATATCCGTTATTGCTATCCCATTCTAAAAATATATATAATCTCCTTCAATGCATCTATAATGTGGTATCCATAGAGATCTGACCTCCTCTTGGGATAGAACCCAATTACTATTTGCAATTAACTCTTGGACTTTAGCTTTTTTAGAGAATCTTTCTAGAGTATTCCTTGCATTCGGGTGATGAATTAGTGCTCCCTGACCAGTCTAATTGTCATACCATAGAGAGATTCTATCCCCTTTCCCTATTCTGCAAATAATTTGTTGTTTTATTTCTTCCCCCAATCTAATTAATTGGTTAAAGAACCATGAGAAACTTTCTTTAGAACTTAATGAACATAGACTTCCTCCCTTTAATATATAGGTATGCACCCATTTGACCCTTGATGACTCCTTCTCACTTAAGATTCTCCACAATCTTTTCAATAGTAAACATTTGTTATTTCTACCTATAGACTCCAATCCCAACCTTCCACTGGTTTTAGTGTTGATAGACTTAAGTCCAGCTGACTTTAGCAAACCCTCTTTCTGTTGGTTTATGCCCTTACAACTAATTTTTGGTTGTATATTTATTTGTATAAATTTTGTTTTTTATTCAATAAAAGGCATTCTCTATCTTTGTGTATTTGTTAATAATTTAATTATTAATCATAAAGATAAAATCACTGAAATAATTGTTATGCAATTAGAAATTATAATGTGATTATAATTATGAGATTCCAAATGCATTTTGTATTATTCCTAAAATGTTTTTAGTCATAGTTTCATCAAGACGGGATATTGATAAAATGGTTAGATGATCACATATTTATTTCTTTCTTATGAAGAAAGTAATCGATCTCATATATTAAAGTGTGGAGATACTTAAACAACCATTAGATGATAAGTCAAACCACTTTGACATTTCTAATATTTGGGTAGTCGTGACATGTTGCTATACGTCAATCATGATATATGATTATAAATTGTTTAATTAGAGAATTAAAGATAAAAAGAGATTTAATTCATCTGATTTTAATTATGAATTATAGTTATAATTTATAATCATGGCCAACATATTAAGACCTTAATGAGTCACACATAAAAGGTCTATAAAGGAGAAAGTGAAATTTGAATTAAGTTGGACTTAATTGAGAGGTTTTAGAAACTTTAAGGGTCAATATGTGATATTTAATCTTATAAGGATTAATTCATAATTATAATTAAAGTTTTACTTTAGCTGTAATTTTAATAAAATCCAAGAACATGAAAAATAATATTTTTCATATAATAGAAAAAATTAGAGAAATTGGTAGCTAGCACTTCTTACAATTTTTCCTCTCAAATTAGATTTGAGTTTTCTCTGAATACATCTGTGGATACCATTAGAGGTCGAATGATTGAACAACTCGTGAATTAACGGATTCAAAGAAACAGGAAATTGTAACAAGAAATCGAAACATGTTAGTATAGCTTTATCAATTTCTTGTTTTATGTTTCTAATTAAAATTCGTTAAAGTTGATTCTATAAAAAAAATTAATTCTTTCCGCTACGCTTATATTCGATCTTGCGTTATTTCTCTAATACTTTCTCCTTTACCCTTACTCCATCGGAATTGTTTCATCATCTTCTCCACATTTTTTATAAGTCCTTTGGATAAGTATTCATAGACATAATGACTTATTTCAGAAGCTAAAATTTACCACCATAGGATGGCGTTTTACTGGTCCATGTGTTTAATTTTTTTCTTGTATCTTCTCTAGAAGAGGCAAACATTCCCTAAATTTGAGTCTTCTCGAAGAGATAGGAATGCCTAAGTAGGTGATAGGAGGCTCTTGATTGCCCATTACAATGACATGAGAGATAGGATTAGCTAGGTGTATAGCACTCCTCGATAAAATGAAGAAACTCTTTTGAAAATTGATGCTTAAACTCGACATGTCCTTGAAACTACACTTAGTGTGGAATTTGAATTGCGGAGTCAATGAGATCTTATGTTTCAGCATGAGGGTAAGGGTCTCCATGCATAATAGGAAAAGGTAAGGGAAAAGATGATCCCCTTGCCTAAGTCCCCTTTTGCCTTTAAACAATTTAGTAGGGCTGCCATTGATCATGATCCCAAAAGGAGCAATAGAAATACATTCTTTTATCTAGTTAATAAACATCTACGGGGAACCCATAACTTCCATAGTTTGCATTAAAAAACCCCAATTGATGCTGTCAAATGCTTTTTGAAGATCAACCTTCATGGTATAATTTTGAGGTGATTTCCTTCTTGTATAACCCTTCAAAAGTTCCTGCAGAATTAGAATATTGTCTCCAATATTTCGCTTGGTTAAGAATGCTCCTTAATTTTCACTGATGAGATAATGTAGTACAGATAATAGGTAGTATTTTAGCAATGATTTTATAACTGAAGTTGGTATATAAGATAGGCCTCAAGCCACTCCATGTAATAACTTTTTTACTTTGATGTTGTATTATCTGTTAACAATATTGACTTTTATGTAATTATTCTTGAGTTTTATTAGAATGACTCGCTTTACTGGTTATCTATAAAAGGAGCTTTTGATAAGTTTCAAGATCACTTGAGAAGGAAAAAGAAACCAATATTATGCTTTAGAATAATGGATTCTAACTATAGGAATAAGTAAATACTACACAATGTGGGAACCAGGTTGCAGATATAGATATGGAATGATAAATGTGAAGGTCATATGGTATGACATACGTGAAGGTGTAAATGATGGAGAGCTAAATAGGGTTAAGTAGTATGGATCTTAAACAACAATAAGGTCTTCTTCAAAAACCCAACTTGCATCAGTTTGTATATACCCACTTGGCTACTTGCTTCAAGTTGCAAACTTTTTATTCCTCTGAATGTGTAGAAGTAATGTCACAATTCTTGAAACAACCTTCTTAATTAGTTTTTGGAGTGCCCGTACTTAGTTTCCAGCTCATTTGTTAATATTGAATCCAACAGGATTCTTAACCATAATGATGGCAGTCCAGTGAATATCCTAAAACAAGGGCCTAATTCTGAACTGGGACCCAATCATATACTCAAACCTTAATTTTTTCTCAGCAACGAATGGGACCCACTCGTTTTGATGTGCCGTGGAGGAGAACCAATCACAGTGAGCACAGAACCTTCTGGACACACAAATCCATCAAAATATCTACCCACCCACGTCTAATCTTCACCGTCCATTATCGTACACACCTTTTTATTTCATTACATAAAGACGGCACCTTTCTAACAATTAACTGATGCCCGTTTATAATGTAAGACCAAACGAAACAACCTTATATAAATTCTGGAGACTTCTTTGTTCCTGTGCAGTAGCAATTTACTTTTATTATTTGGTTACTTTTTACGGGTTCAGTTACGTGTCTTGTTCCACAAATATGTAGTAGGCTTGTGGTCTAAGTTTTGATTGCTGTGACATTTATGCAGCTGCGTGTCTTGAGGTGGTTTCTGGACTATGGAGAGGTATAGCTTTAGTGGAGCTGGCTTCGTTTGTGTTTTGAAGGTGTAATTCGTCGAAAAAACTGGATTTTTAGGTGTTGGTTATGCTCCTATTGTGATTTGAAGCTGTAATTCGTCGAAAAGACTGGTTTTTTGGTGTTGGATTTGGTTTGGTTTTGGTTCACAAGGTGAAATTCGTCGAAAAGACTTGATTTTTGGCGTTTGTTTTGGTTTGTGGTATTATATTTGAACTGTGGTTGTAGAGTCTCTGAGAGCAATTCAAAATGGCAAATGGAGAAGGAAAGAGTAAAGGAGAAGACTTTTATGAAGTGTTGGGGCTGGACAAGGAATGCACTGCCGAAGAGCTAAGGAATGCTTATAAGAAACTTGCAATGGTTAGACTTTAGTTGCTTTTCCTCATCTATAATTCTCTGTTTCTTCACAATTCCATCAACTTTGTCTCCCTTAAATAAAGAGACAAGCTTGTCGTATGTTCGGCTTTTCCTATCGCTTCTTATATTTTCCTGTATAAGGAGTGAAATCGATTCTGGGTTTTTGAGGTTATATGAAGAACATGAAACAAGTTAGTTTCTTTCCCTGTTTATAAGATATGCAAAGTTAAAATTTTAATGTTGGTTTGGTCACTGGTTGAAACAGTTAGTTGTTGGATTGCATATCATTGGCAAAAAGAAATTGTGGGAAATTTAACATTTGTGATTTGACAAAGCTCGTGACTTTTGGGTTCAGAGATGGCATCCAGATCGATGTTCAGCTTCCGGAAATTCCAAGTTTGTTGAAGAAGCAAAAAAGAAGTTTCAGGCAATACAGCAAGCCTATTCAGGTAATTTTACTCCAGTTACATTGCAAAATTGATTTTGACATTTTCCAATTTGCATATGTTATATTTGTAATTATTATTCTAATCATAAATATAAAAAGGTGAGAAAGAGAGAAAGGAAGTAGAATTTAGTACTTTTGGGAAAAGCTGGGGTGTGCATTAATTAGGATCACGAGATGCGCCTCTGTGATACTGTTGTGTTCTGTTTTGTTCTGGGGCTTTGTGCAGTGCTCTCTGACTCCAACAAGAGGTTTATGTACGATGTCGGTGCTTATGACAGTGATGACGACGACAATGTATGCTTTCTTTCTCTTATTCACTTTTCTTATGAAATTCTCCATTTTCTTCAGTTCATATTTGTATTTCTTTTCTGTCTAAAAGAGCTAATAATTTGTTTTTTTCTAATGTTTTCCTTATCTTCTACCACTTTATCTGAACGATCTAATCTGAGCTTGTGACCTTGTGTTTAATGGCATTGCCCTCCTTCCAGTTTGTAATATTCTGGTAAGGTAGGATATCTCCATTTCTCTTAATTCTAATAAGGTAGGCCATTTTCATTTTTATCTTCATTATTTTTTTTTGGGGTGAGTTGGAATCCCTTCATGTTGTTCTGCTAATTTTCACTTCGTGTATGTTATGCATACTGATACTATTGTTGGAAAGAAGCTAAACATGGAAACTGCTATCTTGGTTCTGTTTTTAGTATAAAATGTTCTTACAAGCTAGAAATTTACTAAAACTATATTTGTGGATCATTTGTATGCAGGGAATGGGTGATTTTCTCAATGAAATGGCAGTTATGATGAGCCAAACCAAGCCTCATGTAACTCTTTTTGCACTTTCAGTTTACTTGTTCACTTGAATATATATATCTGAACAATTCTCTCAAGCTTGTGCTATCTTTTTATGCCTTTATGGTGAGGTGATTCTCTGTTGGTTATGGTCCCATGGAGTCTATTACCATAAAAGTTGACATCAAGAGCCATTCAACTTTAGGGGTTGATAGTACTGTAGCTACTAGCGGAAAGAGCCTGATGTGAAATCTTTTTTTTTGTTAATAGGTGCTTATCACTCATGTTTTAGATGGCTAATATATCATTGTTAATCTCCCATAGTTTGGATTGCTTGTGTTCTAGAGATCTGGTAGTAGATGGAGGAATTGATGATGATGAGTCTTGTATATGCGCTTCAATAACAACATTTCTTGAGTTTTATCATACTTTGGATTTTGATTGACTCAACTATGAGAGGGAGAGATTGACAGTCGAATACATCGTGGAAATGAACAGGAACACGGAGAAGAAACTTTCGAAGAGTTACAGGAACTATTTAAAGAAATGTTGCAAGGAGACGCATTTGGAGATAGTTGTCAAGCTACCGCTTCTTGTTCTACCTCTTCTAGTGTGACTTATTGTGAAAGTTCCAACTCTAGCAACAAGCGCCCTTCTTCTGACATGAATTTGGAAAAGACAAAGGTTGAGGACTCTTTCAGTTTTGACTCACACTTCCATCGATTTTGTTTGGGGGTTAGTAAACTAACGTTTCTTCCTGCTCTGCTGCATGTTTTGAAATGTCAAAAGATGTATTCTATTAGTAGTTAATGGTTATGTGGCCCTTCCAGACAGGAAAACGTCCCCATTTATGCACGAATCAATTTGGCATATTCAACCTATGTGGTAGAATTGCTGCCATTAACAATTTGGTTATCCGAATAATCTGCCTGAAGATCCAATATTTTAGGGGTCACTAGTAGGATTTTTGGTACCTGCTTTGCAAATTGTTGTTGATTTGTGTATTCACAGCAATTCCGGCCCACTTTCTGAACATCTGCCCTGTTTCCACACAAATTCTCATTGTTCGTAAAGAAGTCAGAGGATCTTAATGGACACTTTCTGATAATCTAAAGTGTAATGAGAGAATGATGTGTTGGTCTGTGGTGTAAAGCTGTCTTGCTCTTACAATGTCAACATTGATGATTTGTTTGTGTTTGATGTTATGAAGACAGGTGGAACACCAGAAAGACGTCAGGAACGTGAAAGGAGTAAACAGGGGAATTCAAGGAGAGGGTGGCAGTAGGAGGTACGGCAGAAAGCAGAAAGTTTCATCCGGCCACGACGTCTCCTCCTCCTCCTCCTCCTCCAGTGACTATGGTATTTCTGCTTCATGACTCACGGTGCACTAATTCCTCTAAAGTCCTTCATGCCAGTGGAATTACATTTTAGGCCAAACTTACTGTAATTGACCCGGCCACCAGGGAGATGAAGGCGCATTTGTTTGGCGATTGCTGATCAAAATTTTCCAACCTTTTGATTCCATTAGAGGGTTTTGAAGCAAAACTCTTAACATTTCCGGGAAAAAAATGTACACGGAATGGTCAGAGTTAACATTTTAGTCCCTCATTTCAATTGTTTAGTTGTATCCTATTCTCTCCCCATGCTATGAACTGATTCTACGTTTGACTGCAATGTAATGCAATGACCTAGCTCCTCTCTCATATCATCAGATAATATATGGTTCTGCAATGGCAAGAAGATTCATTGGTCTGTATAATGTAGTCCTTCCTGCTTCAATCTCAGTGAAATGTGACATGGCTGGGTCTTGAAGACTCAAGATGCTTGCTAGTTACAATAAGCCACCGCACCAAGTGGCTGAAGTGGCCACTTGGGGGCGTGGGGCAACTATCTCTCAGGTGCAAGTGGGTCAAGGCTGCTCGTGGGCAACTACCCCCAACTGGGTCAAGTACGACTAACCCAGAAAAGCCTTGTTCGTGTGCTTTATGATTTGATGAGAACGGACCCCTCGTGGTCATGGCCCTACCTAGCTTCTGTTCCACTTGTCGCGTTGATGAGTCAAACCATCGATGGCCAGGCCTACGGTTTATTTATTCCTCCACATGCAAATTGTGGCCGTGTTTTTCCACATCTTCAGTCAATTTCCGACCCAACTTCTGCAACTTGTGGTCAACTTGCTCTCAGCCTTTTTCATGCATAGTCGCCTAACATTTCGTATGGACGTATAGGGTTCTTTGTCATGAACCTTGTGGATGAGTAGGGGCCCGTCGGTGGCATTTTAAAATTCCTGTCTTTCAAATTAAGCTACTCATCATCAACCTCTCACCTATTGTCTTGTCCCTTTAATGAGCATTCTTTATGTAAAAGGTCCATATTTGTATCATATGCTTATCACTTAGTATTTGTTTTGTTTTTTGCCTTAAAAAGTGCAATTGCCTTGTAAGTACATCTAAAACTGGAATGACACTTAAGACATTCAGTCACCAGTTCATCCCCTAATGAGTCAAAATGGTAAGTCGTTAATGCATAGTTTAGTAGAATTTACAGTAGTGTGAGGTCGTCTTCATGATTTGAGTTTTCAAAGTGGAAACTTGTCGTTTTCACCACTGGAAACGTGGAATTTGGTATAAATGTTGTGCTTGTTAAGCCCACTTTTGTGCTTAAAAATGTCCCAAAATGAGCATATTCCTTACTTAGGAGATAAAGTGGTGGTCATGGAAGGATATAAATGAACTGCCAATCAATTTGTGCATAAATTTGGTACCATATTAAATTTTAATATGGTACTGTACTGATATTGGTTAATATTGAGTACCGTTTTGAGTAATTTTTTAAATTTATAAAATAGTTCCTAAATTTTTTTAAAAGTTACAAAATAGTCTATTGTCATATTGTACAATTATATTGTATAATTTATAAGTTTACATTATGTAAGATCGTTTATGGATTGATTCATTTTGCATACCTGTATCCATGATTGTTTGTTATTAGATTTGATTTGCTTGAACGAATTTTATTTCCTCTCGTCTTCTTCCGTTAGAGAATTCTTCAATGATTCATAATATATTGATTCAATAAGTTTTTTCAACTTATATAGCATCACCAACGAACATGTCCTTTGGTAAGTGGAAGAGAGAGGAAAAAAAGGTCTTTGACCCATTTAAGACCCATTATCTAATACCCAATAACCATTATCTTGGGTGCTTTTCATGGTACTCAAACTATAAGTTACATGGGACATAAAATAGTCTAATAATCTCCCACTTGACTCATGTTACGACTTGGTGATCCAACAACTTTAAGTGCACATAATATATGGAATCGATCAAATCATCCTTAATTGAATTAAGCTGATGAGATCATGGTGGCCACAAGTTATATAATCTGATTCCTTCCATGTATCACAGAATCAACTCAACTCAACAAACTGTAAGTGGGTAATTCGGTAATTATTATCTCACAAACAATAATTATTGTATACAACATAATATGAATAACCAATAAGTGAGCAAAAACATAAGACTATAATTGAATTCACAAGTGTCATAACAATTCGAGCAAGACGACGATATGTATATATACATGTCTGAAAACTATACTAACAAGGACTTATCTATAAGGCTCATACGTTCAACATGACCAAGAAATGTTTTGGGCAGTAAGCCTTTTGTTAACATATCCGCTATCGTGAGATCAGTATCAATATGCTTAATTAACACTTTATATTTTTGCACTTCTTCTTTCACAGACAAATACTTTAAATCCATGTGTTTTGCATCCTTTGAATATTTGTCATTCTTAGAGAAGAATACGGCTATGGAATTATCACAATAAATTCTTAACGGTCTGATAATACTGTCGACAAGACCAATACCTAAGATAAAGTTACGCAATCACAATCTATGAACCGTGGCCTCAAAGCACGCCACAAATTCAGCCTTCATAATGGAAGTAGCAAAGACGGACTGCTTTATACTTTTTCATGAAACTGCTCCACCAGCTAATAGGAACATGTAACCCAATGTAGATTTCTATGTGTCTATACAACCGACATAATCTGAATCCGAGTAACCTATCACTTCAAGATGAGTTGATTTTCTATATGCGAGCATATAATCCTCGATGTCTTGTAAGTATCTAAGGACTTTTTTTGCAACTTTCCAGTGATCCAATTCAGGTTTACTTTGATATCATCCTAGCATTTCAACAGCAAAACTGATATCTGGCCTAGTGCATGTTTGAGCATACGTTAAGCTCCCAACTACTGACGTATAAGGAATAGACTCCATATCCTTACGTTTCAAATCGTTTCGTAGACATTGCATTAGACTAAATTTGTCCCCTTTTTGAATTGGAACTATCCTTGTAGAGCATTTTTCCATTTGAAATCTTTCTAATACTTTTTCGATATAACCTTTCTGAGACAATCCTAATAATCCTTGTGATCTATCCCGGAATATTTATATTCCTATTACATAGGATGCCTCACTCATATCTTTCATTTCGAAATTATTAGAAAAAAAATTATTTACATCATATAACAAAACAACATTATTCGTAGCAAGAAGGATATCGCCAACATATAGGACTATTATAATGAACTTACTCCTACTAACCTTCATATAGATACACCGATCAACGGTATTTTCTACAAAACTATAAGACGTAATGATATCGTTAAACTTAAGATACTATTGTCGAGAAACTTGCTTCAGTCCATATATTGACTTCTTTAATTTACACAATAGTCGTTCTTTTCCCGTGGTCACGAAACCTTTCAGTTGATCCATATATACTTCTTCTTCCAAGTCACCATTTAGAAAGGCGGTCTTTACATCCATTTGGTGAAGCTCTAAATCATAATGAGCCACCAGTGCCATAACAATTTTTAGCGAGTCCTTCTTTGAAACTGTAGAGAAGGTCTCTTTATAGTCATACCATCATTTTGAGTGTAACCTTTGGCAACAAGTCTAGCTTTATACCTTTCAATGTTGCCTTGTGAGTCACGTTTGGTCTTAAAGACCTATTTACAACCCATTTTCTTTGCACCTTCCGACAACTTAACTAATTTTCAGACATCGTTGTCATCCATTGATTTCAACTCTTCTTTCATAACATTGAACCATTTTTCAAAATTGTTACATTCCATGGCTTGTTTGAATGAGCCTAGGTCGTTATCAATGCTCAAGTCACATTCATGTTCAAGTGAGTAAATTTCATAATCGCTTGAGATAGCTGGTCTTCTTTGCCTTACAGACCTTCGTAATGCTAAGTCTTATGACATTACTTGATCATTTGTGACTTGATCATTATTATCTGGTTTGTCATTAATATGTTCAATTTATGGAAGTGGAACATTAATTTGTTATTCCGGTATGTTGCGTATTCGTGATGCAACAAGAGGAATAACAATCTGTGGAATCACATCTAATGTGATAGTGTCTACTCGTCTTAGAGTAGTTTCTACTCGATTCTCGTAAATATCCACTTTTCATGGTTCTCCACTCCCATTGATTTGACCATTCTCAATGAACCTAGCGTTACCAGACTCAACTATTCTCGTACTATAGTTAGGATAATAAAATCTATACCCCTTTGACTTTTTGGGATAGCCGATGAAATAATCACTAATAGTTCTCGCATCAAGCTTCTTTTCATGTGGATTATACAGCCTTACTTCTGCCAGACAACCCCAAATGTGAAGGTGTCGTAAACTAGGTTTTCTTCCTGTCCACAGTTCATAAGGTATCTTAGGAACTGCCTTACTAGGAATCCTATTTAACAGATACACAGTAGTCTTCAATGCATGCATCCACAATGATAAAGGTATAGTACTATTACTTAACATGCTCCTAACTATTTTCATAAGAGTACGATTATGCCTTTCAGCTACACTATTTTTTTGTGGTGTACCGGGCATTGTGTATTGCTCACATATGCCTCAACTAGCAAGAAACTTTACAAATGGACCTGGACATTGTCCACTTTCATCAAATTTTTCGCAATATTTACCACCTCGATCAGACCTTACTATCTTGATTTTTCTATCTAACTGCCTTTCTATCTCATTAATGAACACCTCTAGGATGTCCACAGACTGAGACTTCTCATGTAGCAGATAAATATATCCATA
>JAOSBK010000005.1:5099399-5131752 GCA_027568895.1 Erythroxylum shatona | reverse complement strand
GTGTTTTTCTTGAAAATTTTAAGTATGCTCTGTGGTCGCAGTTTTGACTGATCTTCCACATCAGAAAAGATTTTCTTGAGAAAAGTTTATTTAGTGCGGTAGAGTTTTAGTGTGATAGTGTGGTAAAAACATGTCTAGGAAAGTTTTGGCTAAGGAAAGACTTGGTATTTAAGAGTGTCCGTTGTGACTCACCTCTCTTTCCTGGAAACTTTCCTGGTGTACTATTCATTTCTACTGTAAAACTCATCAAGGCAGAAGAGCACAGGAAAAATGTTAGGAAATAGGGCTTCGAATCCTCTTAGATTTGAGGTGGAGAAATTTGACGGGAGAATCAAATTTAGTTTGTGACAAGTGCAAGTCAGGGACATTTTGATTCAGTCGGGGTTACACAAGGCATTGAAAGGCAGACAAATCCCTGATAGCAGTACAGGTAAATCTAGTATGAGCGATGAAAACTGGGAGGATCTGGATTTGAGAGCAGCAAGTGGGATACGATTGTGTTTGGCTAAGAATGTCCTTGTGAATGTGCATGGAATAGCTACAGCAAAGGAGATCTGGGAAAAACTCGAGAAGTTGTATCAAACAAAGGACGTCTCAAATCGGGTGTATCTAAAGGAGCAGTTTCATACTCTGCGGATGAAGGAAGGTACTATAATTTCAAATCATTTAAGTGTTCTCAATGGGATCGTCTCTGAACTGGAGACAATTGGAGTTCGTATAGATGATGAGGATCAAGCTTTGAGACTCATCTGGTCTCTTCCACCTTCATATGAACACATGAAACCGATTTTGATTCATGGGAAGGAGAAGATAGTTTTTTCTGAAGTTGCCGGAAAACTCTTTTCAGAAGAGAGAAGACTGGGTGGTGGAAATGTTCCTGAAAACTCAGCTTTGATGGTAGCTGGATATCGGAAGAAGAACTCCATGAAGAAAAATGTAGTATGCTGGAATTGTGAACAATCTGGGTATGTGAAGAAAAATTGTCCGAGAGGTAGAGCGGGTTCGGTAAGAGGCTCTGGGTCAGTTAATGGAGAGACTGACAATGTCGCTAACATTGTCTCCATGGATGATGATCTTGCTTTCTAAAAAGGGGGGCATGTACATCCTCATGACATACCGCTAACCCCAAAGTTGCCATGAAAAAGGATGTGTTACTGTTAGCGGGTCCATAAGTTTGTATACGAGCATTAGTTTGGCATTAATACAAGGTGTGTAGTGGAATTTATGTCGATAGCTGATGAACTTCCAAGAAAGCCAAACATGGGAGTTGCACCATAACTTTTCAGCAAGGTTATTTTCGACATGTGCCGAAGTAAAAGGCTTAGAATTTGTTTATTCTGAGTGGGTATGCTTTTATGGTGGAGCATAATGCTATGAAGCATGATAATTCTCTACATTGAGAGTTATGCTATTTTCAGGAGATTTTCATTGAGGTTGAGCGTGATTGTGGGATCAATCAAAGTCACCAAGGTGGAGATTGTTGAGTTTGGCTCCTTTGTTGTTCCATATTGGTTGGAGACAACAATTGGGACAAGATTCTTACCTATATAAAGAGTTTGCTACCTCCTTAGTTAATGCACCAAACAAAGTCAAGGATTTGTATGACAAATTTGACTTTAGTTAAATTCTTCCTTTGAGGTGAGAGTTGGAAAGTTTGTCTTATGTATTTCTTTGTGGATGTGTTGGTGTATTAGAGGATTTAGTGAGAGGAAAAATTGTGTGATTGTAAAAAAATTTCACATAGTGGATTTTCTTCTCGGTGTCCGTGGTTTTTCTCTGGTTTGAGAGTTTCCACGTAAATTCTCTTGTGTTGCTATTTTCTGATATTTTTGTCTATCAAATATCTTTAGGTGTAAGTTCGGGAGGTCTAAATTCCTAACACTACTGCCATTCCTGTTTGGTACCCGAGTATAGCGTAGCAAAATGACGTTGCAGGTCTAGTAGCATTATCAATGACTATTGCAAAATATCAATGTTTCTAGCTTTGAAATGCAAATACTTCATATCTTGTGCAGAAACTTGCGTAAGGATTGAAGATTTGTATCTGTGCAACATCACTTGAAATACCTTGCCCGATCTCACTTGTGCTAGAGATCAAAGTTTTTTTTTTCTCGATTTGTGTGCGTCATCTTTGAGCAGGGCCATGCTGTAAATATCAACAATTTTTCACTATTCTGAAAAGCAAAGATTTTTAGTACCTCCAACTTGGGAAAGGTACTAAAGATCTTTTCTTTTCAGAATAGTGAAAAATTGTTGATAATACATGTCCCTTTCTCCTGTAGCCAGATGAATAATACGTCAATGCTATCTTGTTGCTATTCAGGACCAGGTTTTTGTCTGCAACAATTGTATCGAGTTGACAGGGTCGAGCTGAAAGAGTGCAGCTGCTCAAATGCTTGACGTGATCCAAATTTTATGTGGAGGGGTTGGCACCAGGAGACAAAAGTAGGGCCACTGTGAGTATTGCTGGTTATAAAATGTTGCCAATGCCCTTCACTTTGCAACTCCTAAATATTACGAGATGTGATGTTAAGTTTCTGGAGAAATGAAACATTCGAATTATAAATATGTTGCCACCGTATTCATTAACCATACACAGTGGCTGTCTGTCATCAAAAATATCCCAACAACTGGGATTTGACAGAGATTGAAGTGTATAATATGACATATTATCAAGGAATGTCATGTTCAGAGTCGTGCGGTTTGTCAGGAAAGACAACTGAAACCAAAAGGTGTTTGAGATCAGAAAAGGTGCAATATACAGAGTCGAAACATCCTTGTTCTATTAAAGGCCCCATATACAGTATATGGACATTAAAGTTGCTCAAGAAACAGATTTAAGTACGATAATTTCCTTCAAGGGCACACGTCCACTACTTATATAGGAGTCGTATGTACAGAATCTGACACTGGAATTAAAGTTGAAGCCTGTTAAAACTCGAATATCCACAGATCAAAGTGGACGCAGATAAATATGCAAAAGAACTATAAAAAAAATTTGAAACCAAGTGGTTTGATCAATGAATTTGACAAGCTTTTTCTTGAAAGCATAGATAGTTGCAGGTGATAAATGGAGGGGTAAAGGACGGATGCGATGGGTTCTTAGAGCAAATTTATGCCAATACTAGAGAGTGTAACAAGCTTAGTTCAATTGGCACTAGTATCAGCATTTGATAAGCAACAAGAAAGATGGTAAAGAGCAAAAACAATAGCAGCCACAAACAGCATTCTCTAGATACTAAGACAAGTAATCATGTTTACTTAAGATTTGGTCTGCATAATCACGTCACCATTATTACACCTTTAACAACTCTAATTCTAACGAGATGATCCCATGTACATCACACAAGACTAAAACCAATGAGCAAAAGAAAAAAGAATGCTCCTAGACTAACAAAATCATACAAACATCAATAGTTGATTTTTGTCTGACAGAATTTACAGCCAATTTTGGCACAAGCATGTTTTCTACTACACGTAGTATTCCTTTACACCTTATCATTAACAATAACTTCAAGCAGTAGCTCCAAACTTCTGACAGAAGTATTATCGGAGTTTCGCATCATTTCCCTTGCTTGGGAACGTAGAAAGTGAGAAGAATGATCTTGGGGCTGTAAATTGTAGATTCAAAGAATCAAAAACTCAAAAAGAAAGCTTTCCTTACATGACTCTGTTTACTAAGTGTCAGTTTTAATAACACTTAAACTTGTGCAAAATTGTTAGAAATGTGGCTGTATAACCAACGAAAACATCAAGCCAGCCATGCCAAATTAGTAAAATTATCCCTTTATTGTTTTATGTGTGTGATTAGTCTTCTTCTTGACAGCAACGTACTTTCCTCTTAAGGGATCTGATCTCTAAAGAGGCCCACATTGATAAGAAATTAATAACCAGATGGTCACTTTTGATGCCCATATGCCTAACAGGCTTTAATGCAGTGAACTTGCGTTAGGACAGCTAGCTCAAGTTAAGCTACAGCTTTGCAGCCTTATCAAAAGGAAGCTTCTATCAAAAGGAAGCTTCATGTTCATAATTGGCTAAGCCTGACTAGTGCAGGAAAGATCAAGTTTGTCAAGTACATAGCTAGCGATGATATGATGCAAGCATGTAGTTAGTAATGACGTGAAGCTATCTACTAGGCCAAACACTACGGAAATATATTAGGAACAAAGCATTGTGCAGCTTAAAATGAATGGCATGTGTTGTCAAGGAAAATAAACAAACCCACTAAAGGAGAGTAAAAGAAGTCACCTTTGATAGAGCTTCCAGATATAGGGTCATCCCTCAATTTGAAGTTTGCTGGAGGTGCTGGTATAGAGCTATTCAAGGCTTGAGCTGCAAGAAGAGAGACAAGTCATCCACCTGAGATTTCAACAGTAGATCAAAGCCGTACCTAAAAATCCCTTCTTTTACTTTTGCATAAAATCGGAGAAAATAATTGGAAACATAAATTTCAAAATAAATAACAAAATCTACATGGAAACAATGATGTAGGACAAATAGTAGCCAAAATCACAAAATTAAGAAATATGATTGATATCCAGCTACTGAATATCAAGTTTTAAGGTTGAACTTTGGCTAGGATGCTGAAATTTTAAATTTTGTTTAAATTTTGTATAGCTGAAAATTTAATGTTTGATTGCTGAAAATTTAGGGTTAGGAGTTCAGGATTTGATGTAGTTAGAATTTAGGCTTAATGGCTGGAATTTTGTAGGGAACACAAACAATGGAGAGTAGAAAACAAAGAATCACTTATAGGGTCTAAGAATCATTATTAGAAGAAAGTATCAAACCTTCTAGTTAACTCAAGTTTGTAGAAAAATTTCATATTGCTTGTTCTATTGAACGGCTGAGTACACATATATATAGAGTTCTTAGAACCCTTATTCTAGTAGGAAAGGAATCCTAAAATTTAAATCCTATTTTAATACAAAATCTGTAACTCCTAAATAACTAAGATAATATATCTAAAATAAAATATCATATTTAACTTACTACTACTTCGATTTAAATAAGGAATTCTAAGATAATCTAAATTTTAGCCCTTATCTTCTATGTAAATTCAATTCCTAATCCTCATTCCACCAAATTAAAGCTTGTGATTGATTATCTTTTCCTCTTTTATTTCTTTTATAGATTTGAAATTTTTTTTTTTTTTGCATCAAACAACATCAAATCGGTAGTCTTTTTTCAAACATATAGCACTGCTAACAAATTCTCAGCTTACCTGAAGGACAAGTATAGGAAAGAAGCAGTATTAGTACATCAATGCAGTAAATAGCAAGATTCCAGCAGATCACAAAATTCTCGACACTCCCTTAGTTTGGACAATGGTCCAAATCATGCAACTTAATGACTTCCCTAATGTGAAAGTTTTTCTACCTAGATTAAATGGCTAAAACCCCCTGGATGACAAGCTTAATTAGATATGTGATACTGACACTATAAAACAGATAGTGCTAGATCAGTACAGTGCAAAATCTCTGAATGTTCCCCAAATGCTTTACATTCAACAGCAAAAGGATCTCTTACTGAAAGCCAGAGCAATAAATTAAACAGAATGAGCAACTACATTTCCTTTGTATTTAAAGGGGAATGACTTAAAGCCCCATCATTTTGAACAAGGGGATGATATGACTTCCTAATCATGGAATCAGCTACTTCCCAAAGCTGGAGGAGAAGGCATCGATTCCAATCTACATGGGAACATACATAAGACCACATATATACTGTAAACGCATCCTAGAATCAATCTTCTTTTCCTTTGGAGAAAACATCCCAGAATCAATGTTATTAGTACATGCATCTTGAGTAATTAGTGAACCTGGAAATGGAGATTACCATGTTCATTGGATAACTCACTTTCATTGACGCTATCATCAGAAGGATGGCTCTGTGAGAATCCCATTCTTGACTTCCTCAAGTCTACCGATGATTGACTTGCAGGATCTAGTCCATCTTCTCTGTCATCATCTCCTTCAGAAGAAGTAGCTGAGATCCAATCCACTAGATTATCAATTCCACGACTACTTCTTCCAAATTTTAATAACCGTTTGAATCCTTTTGGGACATCTTTGCGGGACTGATTGTTTGATGAATTGGCAACAATAATAGGCTTTTGAGCACTTCCCCACTTCTTCCTCATTCGAGCTGCATCAGTTTCTACTTGGTTGGGTGGGTTAAAATTCCAGGATGCAGGATTTCCCTTAGGAGAGTCAACAGAAGCATCAATATCTGAAGCCTCAAGTTGGTAGGATAACAGATGATGCATTCGTGAATTCCGTGGTACGGGGTGCTCTCCTAGAGACTCCTGCAAGGTCCCAACCGCATGGAAGGACGAAAGCAAAGAGGCAGGCAAGTCAGCAACTGAATAAGGATCAATGTAAGAAAGGGATCTCACAGGATCACCATTCTCAGAACCAGACATGACCATCTTGTCCGATCGCTGGCTTAACCTTGCCTTGCTGTTATTCGTTTTAGCACAATCTTCAACCTCAGGTTTTTCAAGCCCCTCCTCTTCTGTTTCACTCTTTTTCAAGTCATTCAAATCATCTATTTCAGAGGGTAATTCCTCAAATTGATTTTCATGTGTAAAAACCTCAGAGGGCATTGAAGTTTTACCAGCACCAGCTCCTCCATAAGGACATTGATCATCACCCTTCTTGAGGAAAGGCTTCGAGTCCATATATTTTGTAAATTTATCATTAGATCCCTGTTGACCATAATCATCATCAAACTCTAAAGGTGCCAAAACAACAACATCATCATTCAAAGAAGAGACATCATTAAATTCACCAGGTCCAGCAGTGCTTTTCCTCAAAGACTCAGAATGTCGTGGTTTTTCTTCCTCGGCAAGTTGTATGTCTTCGCTGAAACTCTTGCTGCGAGTATAGGATGTCAGTCGTGGGTGATTTGTCATTTTGCTGATATCAGTAGAGGGTTTTGTGTTTTCTTTCTTCAGTTCACAAAAGTTTGGAACAGAGAGTGCAGGCGAATTTTCTGATTGCAATCTTCGTCTCCCTGAATTGGAGCTAGAGATTTTGGACGACCGTTGAACTGGTACTGCTGCAGTACGAGGGGTGGATGAAGAAAAATTTCTACTTGGCAAAGGCTTTATACTTGAGCTTTTAGCAGAACCTTCAATTAAAGATGACTCACTGAAGAATCTATCTTGGCCATAATATTTCTGCTCTGAAAACTCAAAAGGAATTTCGTCTTCTTCACTTTGAGTAGAATCTACAGGATGCTGTCAAAATGAACAACTTGTGAGATGGGGAAGCCTCAAGATTCCATTACCAGAAACAAAACAAAATTGCAAGTCCAAAACTTAGCCTTGGAAGTTATCTCTTAATATGCAGCAAGTGACGTTGTACCTGCTCTTTCTTACAAGTCGAATGAACATTGGACTTTCTCAGACTATCTGCTAGTAGTCGAGCACCAGATGCAGATCTCTGTTTGCTGGCAGATGCAAAAAGTTTGGCCTTCATCACGGCTCTATTCCGCTCAAGGCTATCTTGCATAGCCTTTAATTTGGCTTCTTTCTCTACTCTTTTTGTACTCCATTCTTCCCTCAGCTTTAGATCTCTTTTTTGTATGTACTTCTCATAGAATTTTCCTCTTGAATCATCAGAAAAGCTAATCTCACAAATATTTTGGCTCAGACTAATGCCATCATCTTGATGGTTCACCAACTTCATAGGAGGAGTTCTGAACTCAGAACTATCATTAGGAAACTCAATTGGTTCAATGATTGGTTTTTTCTCCTCAGATTGTGTCGGGGATATCTCCACTGCTGCTGGTTTTTTGTACTGCAAGTTTAATGCCAATTTTCGTGCAGAACCATACTGATCTCCAGGTATCCGAAGCTTGTGCTCAGCAAATAGCTTCTCAAGCTCATTAGCTTTCATTTTCAACTCATCATTGAGCTCTTGGTTCCCCTTATTCTGCCTAACCCTTTGAACTTGCTCTGTTGATGTTGTCTGAGCAGAAATAAAATTTGCTTGGCTTTCAGAAGCCTTTTTATTGGGCAAAACAGCCTTGTTTGCCAATATGAGACCACCCTCATCCCTCCCACTCTGCATCTTTCTCATCTGTTCTGGACCAGCAGAAAAAGGTTTTTGGACCTTTATTTTTGGAACTTGAAGATCTCCCGATTTTACTGACTCCTTTTCTCGAAAAGTAAAGTCCTTCTTTCCTACTTGCTCAATTTCTCCAGTGGTATTATCTGGCCCTACCTTTCCTTGTGGCACCTCTTTAACTTTCACTCCAAAAGCACCTTCGAATTGCCCTGAAAGAGATCGGTTATGCGGATGACAAGCACTAAACTTACTTCGAGGCTGATCCTTGAAGCCAGCACCATCCACACTATTCCCAAGTTGAGTATCGCCTATCCCACCCCCTGTCTGGCTCAGACTAGCCTGATTCTTAACCAAAATGTTCTCCAATCTCTCTGGAAAAGTTCTAGACTTTCTCTCAGGTCCCCCTAAATCCAAAACTCCAAATGTCTTCTCTTCCCTGCTTGAATTGCCCTTCTCTCCAACTGAATGATCATCAAGTACTAGTTCCCCTTTACCAGCAAAAAAGTTCACTTTGGCCTCAGAAGTGACTTGATAATTCCAGGCAAGGTTCTCTTTCAAACCCACCTCCTCATCTTTCACAATGGAACCACCACCATGTCTCTGCAATTCACCCTGATCTTTAGGAATACTCTTGGCCTCAATCTGGACTGAGCTTGTACTATCATTCAATCCCTTTTGGTCCTTTCTATCATCTAATGACCCAAGAATCACACTACTCCCGTTCTGGCACAGAGAAGATGAAGAGGGTGTTAATGCAGGACTATCTGTAAAGTTGTTATCTTTCTTGTCACTTCCCAAGTCGATGCTCATATCACTGGCGCCACTCCATCTCCTGAGCACACCTTTTTCAGGTCCAGATGAGACATCAGAAGATAGTCTTCTCAACTCGGCAGATCTTCCCACAACTCCAGTTTTCCCACCTGAATTCTCCTTCTGCTTATTTTCAAACAGGTTGATTCTATCCTGCACACTCAGTCTCCTTCCTGGGGGACCCCGTTGATTTTGTGATGAGTCAGTAGCAGAACCCTCTTTCTTTGCCTCTCCTTCACTGTTCTGTTTCCTGTTAACAGAGAGCAAGGAAATAGTTTGTTCACAGGTAGAGGGATTAGATTGGTTGAGTTGGCTTTGTTCTGAGTTTTGTTGGTCATGGCCAGCTTGTTGGTGTGGGAGTTGATTTTGGAGAGGGTGTTGGTGGCCCCTCACATTGTGGGATCCACTTGACTCTTTGGTGGGTTCATCAATTGACATGTCAGATTCCCATGATGCCCGAACCAATTGATCCTCAACACATGACTTCCATTGACAGATCATTTCAGGTCTCCTCTGGCAGAATGAGATGAACTTGGTACAAACATCACTGCAGAATACATGTAAGTATTGATTATTATAATCAGGCCAGATGGACAAAATAAAACAGATTTATTAATTTGAGTTGGTTGAGGAATAGTTAAAACATATTAGAAAACAAGAAAGGTGAGAAGCACAAGGAAGTTGGGACCCTGAGAACCAGAAAACCATCCTCTAACTACTAAACCTGATGGATAGTGACTTGTTAAGTTGAGAAGAGTAAATGCCAGCCTTATATAATATTCCCACATTTAAGTTTTCTCACTCTTTGTTATAATATCTCAAATATGGGGTAAGGTGTACATTACTTCCTTTGTATCTTTAACCAGAATGACTACTTATTTGTCCCAAATGGCAGAATGTTCTAGCACACTAAAAATAAAGTGTGTGGGACAATAGCCTAACAAGGAGCTAACAAGTAGCCAAGGTTCACTCAGAGCAATACCCTAGACTATAGAAAATTTCCTGAAATTCAGGTGTTCTATGCATCATAAACTTAAGACACACGGGAACCACCTCAGCAATCCCAATGCTTGAGCAAAAATTTTCTGGATTTGTAGTATAATAGAGAATTGAAGTAATAAAGAATCATAATGCTGAGATCAATACAAAGCATACGATATTGAATTGGAATGAAATAAAGGGAGGTGGATTCATTAGTGTTGACAATCAAAAAGTGTGCTTGAAAGGGACTTTAAATCATCAAGATAGCTAAGTCATACCTTCATAAAAATCATATTCACTCACCTCCCATACCTTCTAAATTTGGCTCCATGAAAAATGCAGTTCCACCAATAAAATGATTGGGATAATAGAACCCATTTCCCTATGCAGAGACCATAACTATTTTTACATAAATACTCAAATTTTTAGCCTAGTCACTTGCCACTTATCAAGGGAAGATGAATGTAGCAGCAGATAACTTTTTAGATATTTATTGCAGCTTCACTTTCAAGATGAGAGGATCCAGAAGCACAACTGAAGACCATCTAAAAATGAAACTCCAAAATTTCAACTCTCACAAGTAGTGAAAAGTTGCGATCAGATCTATTCGTTAAAAAGAATTGATTCAATATGAGAAGTGAACTTGATAAGTTTAACAATGACTTTTGCAAGTAAACTACAGAGGAAATCAAAGTTCATGATCAAAAAGACACTAGAATGTAAGGGGAGGAGTAGAAGATGATTTCACAAAATATTCCTAGATCCCAATCTACCGAATCCCAGATAGCTGCCAAGAAGCACGATGTACAACATAGATTGGAGCTGGTAGAGCCCTATGATAACAAAAAGATACGAAACGGAAAAAAGGAAAGAAGAAAATGAAAAGGCAATTTCCATAAGATTACTTCCCTGCTATAGTTGATTTCACTCTCTCGCATTGACTTGTGACCAATTGTCAAGTAGAAATCATCAACAAAAGGAAAGTCAATTTGAAGAGAAAAATGAACCAGAAAATGGGGCTTGGAATTTCAAACAAAGTTTGCTAAACATAATTGGGTATGATTATTATGTCATCTTAGGAAGTGTATATAAATCAGTCCACGGGAGGAGACAGCACAATCAACACCTGAGGGCAATTAATTTTACTTGAAAATGAAGATCAGGAACCATGCACAGGAGCTCATGGGGAAAAAGGCAGTCACAACTCAAATGTTCTCAATCCTAATCTGTAGCTTTGATTGTTGGTAGATTGACGTAACCAAGATAAAAGTGATTAGAAGACAGAAAGCTAAACAAGATTTTCTTCATTTTTCCTAGTTATGGCCCCCCACACTCGTAACTGCACTTAATTGGCAGGAATTGGTAGGAGAGATAGAAAGAGTTTTGAGAACCAAATAGGTCTAAAAAATCCCTCAGGGTACTTACTTCAAGCGATGGGCACCAAAGCAATCTGCAAAGTGCTGAAGTTCTGTGACAGTGTCAGGACTGAAACCAGCGGCTGATGCACGATCAAATGCTGCAGTTAAATCCTGCCTAACTGCAGCAAGTCGCACATCCATTGCCCTCAGAAGCTCCTTCCTGCATCATTTGACACATTACATTTAGGAACAAGCTGCAAACATTGATTCAAATATCGTAGTTCGTGTTTCTCATTTACCTATAGCCTCATTTTGCTAAGCAGCCTACTCTACACTACAATCCTTGAAATCATCATTATTACTGTCTACTATCATCAAAAATCACTACCAATACATCCCTGCCTACTTTTTATAAAAGATGAATACGCTAGGTTATCCCTGCAATTTCCATATCTTCCGAATGCTCTACATCCTTGTAAATGATTTAAGATGATATTGATCACTACTCCACCACCCTTCAAACCAAGAAGGAAAAGGAAAGCAAAATAACTTTAATCATGTGGAAAGGTTTCAATTTAATTAGGTGGAAAAAGTTTTAATCACTTCAATCAAAATGAAAAACTCAATACATAGAACTTCAAGAATTTCAACATCTAATGAAATTGGCAGCCTCACACCCCCCAGGCACCAGGCCCTGATAAATAGGAAACGTTAAATCGAATAGCTTTACTTTGTATCTGCTGCCGCAATGGTTCCTATTCCATTCCCATCTGTAGCAAATTAATCAAAAACTGTGTTAATTTAGTTCAGGTCTATGATAGGAAGTACAGTTCATATAAGATGTCTCAATGAAAAGTGTGTTCACTAGTCTTACTAGACAGATGAAGATAACTTTTCAGAAGTTTTATCATTACCAATTAAAGCCAATATAAAATAAAATCTTATACTATAAAAGCCAGCAGTCAAAGAATCTTTGATCTCTAAATCATAATTGCACTACGCCTGTTACAATGTAGCAGTATCATCCTACAATTTCCGACAGGCTTATAAACACACAATAATCAAAAGGGAGAAAGATACACACCTAAAGCACCAGAAAACTGACCCCCAGCATCCTGAAGAAAAAGTTCTGGAATTCAGCTGAAATGCTCTTTTAAACCATAATCAGAGGGCTTCTGCTACCAAAAATGGCAGTTTACCTGTGAATAAATTTTCCAGGCTGCTTCCAACTGAGACATCTCTGCATCAAATGTGTTAACCATTTCGAGCACCTCAGGTGTACTGACAAACCGCACAAATCTAGGAAGAAGAAGCATAGATGATATCAAAAGTCGAATCATCATTGAGTTCTCCAAAAGTAATGAAGTTATCCTGGTGGGCATTGCATATACCTTTCCAGTGTTCCTTTTGTAAACCAAGCATCACCACTTCTGCCTCTTTCAACTTCAAGTTTAATTGAATGAGCTGCTTGTGCAACATGGTCTTCTGCAACCTTCAAATGAGTCACAAATGGTTTCACTAGTCCTGAAGCAAGTTTCTCTGTATTTCCATTACTAGAAACAAACAATTCACACCTGAAAAAAAAAGGAAATACATGTCAAACATTAAATCTGAAAGACAAGTACAACAAGACTGTTGGGAATTAATTCAAATTTTAGAATTGTTTAGATTCCTTTAGAATAGATCAGATTATCTTAGAATAAGTCTTAGATTATATCTAATGTTATCTTATAAACTAGATTTGGTGGCTGAAAATTTTATTCTAATTGTTTGTATTTTGTCTATATAAGGCAACCAAGTTCAATAATAAAAATATGGAAGTGTTACGTATTGTTTAAACTTTATCTTATTCCATCTTATTCATCTTCTTTTTCTCAAAATTTTAACAAAGACAAACCAGGAAATTACCTTGTGCGCTTTGGTGACAATCGAAACACAGCATAGTCAATAGGAGTGTCTGTTTTCATTTTTTTCAACAAAATTTTGACACTACTGGTCCTTTATCCTCCTCCTACGCCTAATAATGCACATTTGCAGATAGAGTCGAGATCCCCAGCTTGTAAAGTAATCAACTCTTAAATTCAGTAGATTTTCAAGTGAAAAACCCTCCAATCTCGGGCGCAAGTTCTGACAAAGAAAACAGAAGACGATAACCAATTCTGTAGATGAATTTGGTTAAAATGTAACGTACTTCCCATTTTAGAAATCAAACAGGGAAAGCAACAGTTAACCGATACACGTTGAGAATCAAAATGAAGAAAATTGGAAACTAAATCGCAGAATACACTCATTGGGTAAGGCTTACTAGTTCAAGACCCTAAATGCCTACAAAAACATCAACCATGGATCTTAATCCTTAAACCACCCAAAAAATGTACCTAAAATCAGCCACTGTTTGATATAGAAACCAATGTTTCGAACAAACGAAGCAAAACCAGATCTGATTCCACTAAAAATCCAACCTTGAATGCTTCAAGCCAAACGGAACCCGCTCACATAGATACCCGCATAATCCGAATTCAAATGACAAATCCAAAAAAAAGGAAATCCAATCTGCGTGCACATTAAAGAAACAAGTAGGGAGACGAAAATGCACTAAGTTTGCATGCTAGAAACACAAAAAGTTCACTCATTTCAGCTCAAGATTGAAGAACCGTGTGGGAAAAGATCATACCTTTGCATACAACTGAGATCTTGGAATGGGGAATCTGTTCCTCTCTCCACAGTTCACCAAAAGAGCGCCAGCATTTAGGTTTCATCTACTATACCTGCTACCAGTCTCTGTACTCTTGACAAGAATTTGCTCTTTGGAGGTCTTTTTTAAGTTCTAAGAAACCCCAAGAATGGAATGGTTTTTGCTTTACTCATTTCACAAGTGCCCATCTTTTGTTTCCTTTTTTCTCTTTTTTTTCTTTTTTTTTTTTGTGCACCCTTTGGCTTTCCCTGGTTTACTCTCTCTACACTACACTGCACAGTAGAGAGAGAGGGAGTGCGTGTTTTCCCTTTCTTTAAGGCAAAAGCTTATGTTTGCTTGTGGAGAAAATTTAACTAATAAAATTGAAAGACAACGACTCCGCATACGTTAACTTGAAATTACCAAAGAGGACATTAATGTCGTTAAAGTGAAATGAACATGTTTCAAAACTCAATAGAGTTCTTTGTCTTTCTATCACACTTTAAAAATCGAACAGATCAGGTGATTTACTAATAAAAAATTAAAATTAGTTAAAATTTTAACTTTATTATTAAAAATCGATTAATTTACTTAGAATAATTGTGGTAGAGCAATACCGGCTCTTGTATTTTTAATCAAAGTCTCGAGTTTGAGTCTTGAGAATAAAATCGCTTTAAAACTCGTAAATGAAAGCTTTGTTATCTAAAAGAGTCCTACTTAGCTCGAATTCAGATTAAAATTTTTAAGTTTTATTTAATCTTATACTGATAAAATTTCTATTTTTAAATTTTTTGTCTTATCGATTTAACTCTTGGTAAAATTTGAAACATCGAGAAAAAATGTGTTTGTTAAGAAAATTGATCAATTTGGTTGTAAGAATATCTTTGTTATGAACTTAAATTTGAAAATTTAATGTGAGCATAATTTTTCATTAAAAAGGCTAAGGACATTTTAGTCTTATAAGTTTAGGACTAACAAATTGGCCCCCTTAAGTCTACTTCATCTTTGTTATGTTTAAATTCAAATCCAAATTTTGTATTAACTCTATCTATAAAAAATTGAAATAATAATCCCCTTTTAAGACTGAAGAGCTATCTTTAATAATAATAGTATCTAAAATACAAATCTATTGAGAGAAAAATAATAAATTGTATATAGAAATACCTTTGAAAGTTATTGAGATTGAACATAGCTATCATAATCAAAGTTGAATAGGTCAAGAATGAAGGTCTATTTTGTTTAGATTGTTGTTTAGTGATAACCATTCTAGATTAATGAACTAGCTAACTTTCTTTGTACAAGGATATTAAAAGGAGGTATTTAATGCCCATCTAAATGGAGAAATTTGTATGTTTTAACAGCTTCCCGTCTTAAATGCTCTATTTCAACCCCATTCTCGCATCAAAATGAAGTCGTTTTTATGTTTGTTTACATATAAAACGACATTATTTTGGAACAAAAATATAGTTGGATTATATAAAAGGACGTCGTTTTGAGAGAGAAATAGGATTAGAACAGGATATTTGGGACAGAGGATCTGATACTCGATTAATTAAACAATTGGTGGGATTTATAAAACAAAAATAACGTTTATATATGTATATATACATTCAATTAAAATGTGCAGTGCCCACCAATGACCAAATTTCATTCACAAGTTCCCTTTACTGACAGAAAGAAAACCCACTATCAATAACAAGATCATATTCTTCATCTTACTTCACATGGTAGGACCCTATTAGTTTGTGTTTTCTTCACTTTGTTTCCTTTACAAGCGTATCTTCAATTTATCGTGCAAGAAAAAACAGTCTCTATCTGCACTAGCACACATTGTCCATCAACACAAGCCCCAGGAGTTGGATGCTTCTGCCATAGTTCTATCTTGATTCATTTGCTTTTCCCTTTCTAAACTTCCCCGCCATTGAAGTGTTATAATTTCTCAGATGAACGTAAAGAGTTGAGTCGGTCGTTCAAGGGTAGGTGGTGGTGTTAAAATGTCCCTAACATTAGGCATTGTTACTACGTTCTTCTGTGATACAAACCAAGGCATGTTACTTGTATCAGAAAAATGGTCGACAGTAATGAGACAAAGGGGTTTTGCACAATAATGGTTAAGTTGGTCCCTTTTAATTCACCCAATGATCAGTCACATTATGCATGTGTTTCGCGAAGGCAATCAATGTACAGATTTTTTAGCTCGTCTGGGCTCGGGATGCACACATTCAGAGAGCGTTTAGAGTACACCCCCACCTGGTCTTCATCACTATCTGTGTGCTGATGCGTAGGGTGTAGCATTTACTCGTTAATATTTCAGTTTATTCTTCTGCTGTAACAAAAAAAAAAGTGTTAAACAACCTCCATTTCATCCCTTTTAACCAAAATCATGAAATTGCAGAAAGTAAGAAGTAAGAATCAATAATGACACTAGGGGCTTGTATGTTGTAATGGACTAACGTCAGAAATAAGACAACAGAAGAAGAGACTTTGTTTTATCCGTGAAAAGATGATGTATATATATTGTACAACTCCTTTTTCTTCTTTCCGTTATTCACATTGGGCCCATAATTATTGTCACTTGATTGAGATTACTGTAAAAGAATATAAATACTTAAATAGCATAATGTTAATTCTCTAGAAGACAATTCTTTCCATATCGGTTTAAATTTAGTTATTTTTAATGAGTCGGTTCGTAAGTCAAGCCCAAGCTTATACTGACTCAAAGCTCAATTATTTTAAATAAAACATTGTTTTATTTAGAAGAGTTAAATCTCGAACAAAAGCATGAGTACGAGTAACCTAAAATATGACCCAATTTTAAAAATTTAACCCGGCCAACCCGATGCCATCCCTACCTATACAAGCAACTTGATAGCTGGGGTTGGATTGGATCCCACCAAGCACCAGCAATATAGCTAACAGCTTCACTTTGACAATTGCCTGTAGTGTTTGCTGCAACTAGCCATTAATGTACAGGTCCAACGGTCCTTTTTCTTTAGTTTTTTTCATTGATATGCAATGGTCCACAACAAATACAGGTGAACTATCCAACTGGGAAGATTCCACATTCTTTATCTAGTTCATGAATTGACATTTTGGGTGCATGCAAAGCATTAGCTTGACTATTAGACTCAGGTCTATGATCATTTATAAAAGCTCCATGTCTACATGAGGTCTTCAATACTTTCTAAAAGTAAGATTCAGACGTCCGGCACGAAGATTTGTCTCTTCAAGCAGGGACTTAGGAGCGGTGTTTGGGAGGATTGAACTTACACCATGAAATATATGTCTAGAAATCCCACCAAATATGACAACATCTCCAGAATCTAGTACAAGTTTCTTCGCCTTTTCAACATCCCTTTGGTCACCGTACAAAAATTCTCCAGAATCGCCGATTGAGAAGGAAACTACAGGTAATCCTTGGCGAAGACTTTCTTGACTTTCATCTTTATCCTGTTCAGCAAACCAGGAGTTATCAGTATTTTGGGCAAAAGCAGAAGCCAAGCAAGAAGGGTGCATTCAAGTAATATGTAGGTTGGGAAATTGAAGTAAAAATGTTGCAGCATCAGTTCAAATGGGGTTGAGCAAAATGGCAATCCAAAAATGAGGACAAGAAATTTTCATTCCAAACCTGATGGAGACCAAGCCGTCCACTTGCAGAGTAAAAGTTCACAATGCAGATGTTTGGTGACATCCATGGCAGATCATCTTCTGCATTTTTTACTCCAGCATTGCTTTCAATGAGGGCATGTGAATCTTTGATCGCTTTCTCAACAAGGACATGAAGTTCATGAGGAATAGTTGGTGTCTTAGAACCATCTATTGGGCGACACTCTCCATATTGACTTGTATCAGGGTCCCAATTTTTACCAAGGCACATCATTTTCAGGTGCAGCCTTTTACCATCACGATAACCAGGTTGGTAAAAACCTCCAGAACTCAGTCCAAGGTTTCGGCATAGTGTTACTATTTTGATCTAGAAGAACAACAGAATACACTAACTTAGGGGAAACTACATAAACAACTTCTTGGAAGAAAAGCTTCTCTACACTACTAAGAGTCTAAGATCAGTAGTTTCTGAAAAGATTAACCAAATCCTAGTTTAAATCATCAAGGAATTACAAGTCTAACATTATTTACCACCTTTCAAGAAATAGCAACTGAACTTGCAAGATGAAAATTAAGAAACCATGAGTTTAGGCATGCACATGGTCAGTATGAACCACAATTTTGCAAGAGAAATAAAAGAAAGCACATATAGGACCTGATCATCCATGGATAAGTAGCCCTTTAAAAGAACCATTCCAGGCCTTAGGATACTGCCGCTTATTCCCTTTGTAGCACGTTTAATTTCATTCCGTCTTTCCCTGTTCTTGACAAGCAGAGATGGTTTTAACATGAAAGGAGTTTCAGCTTTAGGGGGGCAAATATCAAAAGGTTCAACTAATGCCGCTTGCTCTGACTGCTCTAGATCTCCAACTGTTACATCATAATTCGAACTCTTTCCAATGGAAGTCTGTTTCTCGTTACTCAAATGAGAAGAACAAGGCACAGAATCATCCCCAATGACTGAACCTGAAACCATTGAACACTCATTATCGATTGAACCACGGGCCTCACCACTAATTTTCTCCTGCTGGGATAAGACTGCACAGGTAAGTTCATCTCCAGGTGATTTCTTTGGCTTGTACACATATCTTGGGGAACCTCTACCATTGACGTTCCTTGAAAAATTACCCTGTAAATTCTGTTGGGAATTTGTCCCTCTTCTATGTGACACAAAATTCCTACCGCTAAAACATTCATCAATAACTGAGTCATCTTCTCCAGCCTAAATAGTTGGCAGATCAAATCACAATATGAATCAGTCAAGAACACTGAAACAGTCTTAAAAAGGACATAAAACAAAACAAAAACCCATGTAGAAAAAGTGAAGCGAAACAACAAAATCAGTCACTTTCGAAGAAATACATGTTACAACGTAATCATAGTAAGATGACTAAGAGAAAGAGACAGGGAATGGTAAACTTACCAGGTTATTACGAGGAGAAGAATGAAACGCTGGTCTAGAAGAGGAAAAGTCTCCTTTTCCTTTTCCTCGACCTCTACCTCTGCTACTAATCATCGTTTGGTGTCTACTCCTACAGCGTTGGAGACTTCAACAAGGCCGGTGGCTTGGAGAATGGTGTCGTAACTCAGAGCTTTAAAAGCCCAAAAAGCCGGCGTTTCTGAAATTGTGGCTTTTGATGTTACTCCTTTCGTTTAAAATAAGTATCGTTTTAGATAAATATATATTTATTAAAAAAATTAATAAAATATTTGATATATTTTTATTAATTGTATATTAAATTGTCTTAAAAATATAATCTGTATAATTAAAATGTGAGAGAAATTAAAGAGTAATTTTGAAAATAAAATTATAAACATGCATAAAAAATCATGAACGATACTTATTTTGAATAATTAAAATTCCTCTAAAACGACACTTATTTTAGATAGGAGGAAGTATTTATTACTATATTATTCACTTTCAATGTTGCTATAATAATCTATCGAAATTAAATTCTATAACTATACATTTTTATGAATATTTGATAAATGGAATTTCATTTAAGTTAATACAATTTGGACTGTTTATTTATAATCTATATTATATATGTTTACTATAATGTACAGTTCTCAGTATTAAATAGTTGGTAATTTTCTATCTCTGCGCCAACGCATGTCACCATCACAAGTCTCTCTTCTTGAGAACATTTGAATCGGAGACCTAAAACGCAGATGCTATATTGAGGTTTTCCCCCATGTATGCTCTTGTATTTGGGTTTTTAATAATTCTTATCATAAGTGCATCAATGATTTCAAAGGCCTTTTGATTTGTGTTTGACTTGTACTTTCCTTCGCTTTGGTTAGATCTTCGTCGTTCATGGGGGTAGATCACTAGGGTTTTGTGTTGTTTGGTTGTTTGTTTTCTGTTGCATTGGTCGTAGATAGAAACCTGTAATTTTGTTAAAAATGAAATCTTTTGTCGGTTCCTTGTTTCGGATTTCCAAACTAGGCTTGCTCTGGGCGAAAGCTGCGATTTTCATTTGGATTTGGGAATTTTGTTGTCGTTTTGATCATTGGAAAGAATGAATTTTGGGTTTTGGGGGCCGTAGAGATCGGTTTCTTAATGGGCATTTTTTTTCTTTTGGTGAAATGCGAGCTAATGCAGTAATTAAGACATAGGATTTTGATCTCATGCGAATTTTTAATGGGTAGGACTCCCAACAAGCTTTATTGATAAACTAATGCAGTTCTTCTGTAAATACGAGGAAGTGGGAAAGTAAAGATGGTGAAGCTTACTATGATTGCTCGTGTCACGGATGGACTGCCGCTCGCTGAGGGATTGGATGATGGCCGTGATGTGAAAGATGCTGAAATGTACAAGCAGCAAGTAAAGGCTTTGTTTAAGAATCTTGCAACGCACCAGAATGAGGCTTCAAGGATGTCCATTGAAACTGGCCCTTATGTCTTTCAGTATCCCTCACATTTGCTTTAGTCTCTTTCATAATCACTTCAAGTGTAGACTTCAAAAAAGGAGTATTGTTAGCGTGCCAAAATTATTCTTTGTTTGCTTCACACTTTTTCTTCCTTGAACTCCATTACTACGTCTGAACCTTCTGTAGAGTCTCTCAATCTCTTGAAAGATGGTGTTCAGGATGCATGGGTGGCATGTTCTTTAATTGCTGTTTCTTGGGAAGATCATAAAGAAAAAGTTAGGAGTTCTTAATGCATGTCAAGGGCTTTCTAATGAAATGGTTGTTAACCTTTTAGTTGACTGCCTTCTTAGTGTCCACTAGAGGGAAAAACATCAGATTCACAAGAGTAATGATGTAAACATTCAAACGAAATTTGATTGCTCTAGTAGACCTTTGCAAATTGAATCATCATGATTGTAGTTCTCTTACTTAACATTATGGATTACACTTGAGCGGTTCGTTGCTTAAAGCTGCTTTTACAATTATCTTTTCTTGCAAATTTGACTGTTCATTTTGACTGCTATTTTCTTGTTATACTTTTTGAGAAGTGAAACAGTTTCTGTGATTTCTTGACTTGATACCTTTAGTTATATTATTGAAGGACGTGTATGTTACCTCACCATGTGTGACCGTTCGTATCCCAAGAAACTTGCCTTTCAATATCTTGAAGATCTCAAGAATGAATTTGAGCGTGTCAATGACGCCCAAATTGAAACTGCTGCTAGACCTTATGCATTCATTAAATTTGGTAGACCTCTTTTAGTTTTTCTTCTTAATGTTCTAATACTGAATTGAACTCTCCTCGGTGACTTCATGTTTTCTTCAGATGGATTCTACTGTCACTAATAGGCCTGAACTTTATTTTTTGTTTTTCCTCTCCAAGATACTTTCATTCAGAAAACAAAGAAATTGTACCAGGATACTCGCACTCAGCGGAACATTGCTAAGTTGAATGATGAACTCTATGAAGTCCATCAGATTATGACTCGCAATGTGCAAGAAGTTCTTGGTGTTGGTGAAAAGTTGGATCGTAAGAGATATTCCTTTCTCTTTGGTTGTTTTACTGTATCAGATTGTTGCTAGCTTGTTTGAGCCTACCAGAAGAGAATATTACTGACTGTTAAATTTCTCAAAACAGGATTATGTTAGTGATGCTTCACTTTATTTTATAGAGTTGGAGAAAATGTCTGTTTCCTGTTTAAGTTACCATTTGCATATTGGTTGGATACTTGAGTCAGTCAGTTGTGCTGCCATAAAAGACATTCTTTTAGCTTCTTCTATTAATTGGAATGGAGACTTGTACTTTCAGTTACATATTGATTTTGGTGTTGTGACTTCGTTTTCTTTTTTTTCCTCTTGAAATTAATATGTTTGATGCACATTTCACCAAAGTACATATTAGTTCAGTGGATCCTTTGATGAGAATTGTTGTGGAACTGATTGTCGTAAAGGCATGCCTTACTTTGCTTGCATGCTACAGGAATTTTTGTGGAAATGAGAATGCAAATGACCTTTCTGACAGGATAAACATGTCTAATGGAAATTCTTATTTGCATGATATCTTTGTGATTGGATGTTTTGGTTACATTCAATCTGGACAATTTCCCTTAGCTTTTGGTCTGTTGTTACCTTATGCTGGTTGTATCTGTTTGTCCAAAAATGATATACGAAACTTTCATCCCATTATTGACTTCCTTTACTGGATTTGGTTCATCCGTCTCTCTCGAAAAGAATCCTTACTGTTCTGTCTTCCCATCTCAAGCTCTGTACTAACACAGCTTTTGCATATTCCTTTAATGATGCAGAGGTCAGTGAAATGTCAAGTCGGTTAACATCAGAATCTCGTATATATGCTGACAAGGCAAGAGACTTGAATCGACAGGTTAGTTCCATTGCTTTGGCATGAAGGTTGGATCCGTCTTTCTTTTGCATCTTCTTGTTTTCCCCACTCCACATGCATCTAACTTTTGGGATGTACATAGAAAAATTGTATTTTGTGGCAAAGGCTAAACCAAGCTTTAACTTTTCTAATTGTTTTCCTACTTGTTTATACATTCCATTTAACTCCTTCCTACGCTATACGCACTTATCACCCTTCACTTATGGTTTTCACCAGTGAATGCTTTTTACTAATGGCTTGTTGATACTTTTGGGATGCAGGCATTGATTCGTAAATGGGCCCCTGTCGCTATTGTGTTAGGAGTTGTATTTCTCCTTTTCTGGGTTAAAACAAAGATCTGGTGATCTAGTCGCCTTTCTAGCAGTTGAAAAATTTGTTCAACTACTTGCCTGGGTCTCTGCAATGCCATCTCTGGTTGTCTTTGTCCCAGATTCTCTGAACTTCACAGGCTTTATGATGTTTCAAGGGCTAGTTCCAAGATAATGACCTAATCTTGTTTCGAGATTAAGCACTATCAGATTGTGGATCACATGTACGAAAAGACTCGACAACAGTTTGAAGTTGAACTTTAGTTTCTCTAATTGGCACATTTTAGGTAGCTTCCAGCTATCATATGGAAGTGGGAAGAGACCCCTTATCTTACAACCAGATTAAGGGCAAAGTATGTAGGAGATAACTTCGAGGAACTTATACTCTCAATCCATATATTTGTCAGCACTAGAATTGACTTGGGATACAAAATGATGTCATACTGTTAGCAAATTTAGATTTACCTTTCCTGATTTGTGCATGTTCCTCTTGTCCGATATAGTTAATCATTTGATTTTTTTTGTTACTTACATATCCTTACGCCATGATCTGCTGCAAAACATGCTCCAGACTTCTATATTCTAATGTTGATAAAGAGTAATTTCAGCCATATAAGTGCACCTATTCTGAAACCATAATCAGACAGCTTGAGTGTTCCTCGTACTTACTGCTCGAGTTCTTACAAATGTTAATCTGTGTCTACTGGAACGCAAGATGGAACTTGGATCTCATACTTAAGCTCAGCCAACCTATGAATGAATCAAATTACTTTGTGGTGGATTAGTTCCGAAAAAGCAAACGGCGTTAAAAGAAAAAGAAGGTAATGACAAACATTCTTCTTAGCTGAATCAGAATAAGGCCTTGTAAGTCGACCTCTCATGGTCATGGAATATCAACCCATGTAACATAACAGTGACCATCAGTATGAGACTCTGTGGATCACTTGGACTACTTGACCCGACAATGTTCAAAATTCTAACAATAGCCGTTTGAACCTCAAATAGGCGGCAATTGAAGAACACAGCACGCAGTAACGTAGATGAAAGCAGCAAAAAACAACCCGGCAATGGGAATCTCCGAACCTAAACCCCACCGTGATGACGAAGAAGATTACACGGAAAGTGATGGGTCTGATTCAGATTATGATTCCGACATGGATCCAAGTTATAGCATTATTGAGGAGACTGGAAACAACCTATCCAATCTGTCTATCAAGAAGACGTCTAAGTCACGGTTAGTGTCTTCATTTGCAGCCATTAAAGACAAGGAAAAAGTTTGTTTGTTTTTTTTTTAATTTTGTAGAATGTTTGATAAAAGGGTAAACTTTTATTGGCGTAACAGTGCTAAAAATTTGGACCTGGGCATGGAGAAAGATTTGGAACAGGATGATGATGATGATGATGATGATGATGATGATGATGATGATGATGATGATGATGATGAAAGTTTTTTAAAAGTTCAAAACTTCATAGAAGGTTAGTGCATTCAGTATGTGCTTCTTATGCATTCAAGTCCTTTAGATAAATGCCGACTGCCAAATAACTCGAGGTAGATTACCAGAAAAGTATAAACTTAACGAACAAACTTGTGATGCCATCAATTCAGTCTACAAATGCGTGTCTTCCCAATTTTTTTCTTTTTTCATTTTTGCTACATAAATGAGGATCCGTAGCGAAATCACTGCCTCGCACGTATAACTTGATGTTACGTTGCGGGGTTTGGGTGTACTCCTGGTGATGTGATCTTTGTTTTACAATGTCACGGCAGCTGGGAAGATAGAAAAGCTGAAAGTATGTCAATGCAAAGCTTATTTGAAAAGGAATGGATTGAGGCTCACTGGCAAAAAAGGCATACTCATTGAACGCATAAAGGAGCATCAACAGTAATTTGAAGTGTTTCTGTGTAATTAACCCTTTTCCTTTTTAACCGTGTTTCTTTCTTGAATAGTTCACTTCTTTGGGATCATGCAGGTTGTTGAAATGTGGAGGAGAGGAAAAGTATCCGGTGTCCAGCTTTGTTCTGAATTGTAAAGGCAAGCAATCTTTGAACAAATTTTCGGCTTGAACATGAAGACTAAAGTTTAATGCCAAATTGGAAGGCTATGCACTTTTATTGCATTGAACTGTTTGCATGATGAGGTTTATAATTAGTTTCAGTTCAATTGTCATTGGTTGTTGAACTTATGATGGGATTATTGAGGTGTAAATGCCGAATCATCACGACTTCCTCTTATGTCTTCACATATGCATGATCACTTTATAGCTTTCTGAAGTTAATGCTAAAAGATTTCTTATATTTTTGTCTTTTACTTTCTTTCTGAGTTCTAGAATTCTAGTTATTTCACTGCCATGCACTGATGATCATGAACTTGATGCAGGTGATGCATGCAAAGGCGATGTTGTTCTTTTTGAGCAAAATGTTTATGAAATGTGAGCTATTGTCTATAGCTCGTGCCTTTCAACAGAAAAGATGGATTATGATGGACTGCTATAATGATGACAATCCGCCAAACGTTGTTTCCTAAACATTGTTTTTGATTTCCTTGTCCCCTTTTTTGGCTTCATAGGTACAATATTGCTGCAAGAAGTGCTGGTGGCCCTCCTTGTGGCAAAAGACTTGTCGCAGGTCGAATTGTCAAGGAAAGCTATGGGGCTGCCAAGCAACAGCATACATTTACAGTGAGTCAAAAGAACAGTTATAAATTTCCAGCTGTATTAAGGTGTCAGTGAAAATAAGATGAGCTTATTAATCACTCATTTACACTTTTTATGAATTTTAAAATGACAGTTTAGGTTCAGGATCGAAAGCTCAAAATATCCATCTAAATTTTGAGGGCATCTCAATATTGCTGAAAATAGTTGGATACATATGAATCATGTAATTTTCATGACTTAGGTAGATAGTGGCGTACCATTTTGTTCACATTATAATATGGTAGTTTGTGGGTAAACTATCAAAAGGAAGTAACTGAATGATGATATGCCACTAAGTAGGAATGTTGTCTCCAGCTCTTTGTAATTTGCAGGCGATCTGCTTGGTGTAATACCCTCTACTTGGTCTTGGAAATTTTAGTTTCAGATTAAATATCCGGTAGACTGCTGACCTTTTGGTGTCTATGAACAGATAGAAGTCCTTTGGAGCAAAGGGAAGATGTCACTGCCTCCACTTCGCCCACTGCTAATAAAGGGTCGAAACCTATATCGAATGGGAACTCTAAGACAGGTTTCAGCATCTAGAAGGCATTCTTCATTGTTTTCCTTTCATGTGCACAAGGTGAAAATTTTGCAAACTTGCCGTTATTGTCTCTCAGATGTGGGAAGATGAAGATGAAAGGTATAAAGTTCTGATGGAAAAGCACTCGAGGGGTTCTATTGCTAGGTCAGATAGAGAAACCAGAATCCAGAAGAAAGAGAAGAAGAAGTTGCTGAGAGAATTAAGGTTCTTTGTTTTAATTTCACTTGACAGTATCTTCACTTAACAGGTTTTAGGCATAGTGGTGCAGTGCAACTGCTAGCCAGTTTAGGTATTCTTATATTCCTGTAACTTTCTGTATGTTACAGGGCTGAAGGGAAGAAGGATCCTGAAAGCAGCCTGTCCCATTTGATAGGTAGTCAGGGAGTTCAAATTCATCAATCATGTTCTGCTCTTGACGTGCAACAAACAGTTGTCCAACCTCAGAAGTCCCATATCTCTATCAATGTGGGAACAACGTTTTCCCAATCTCGACTGTCAGGCGTTTCCGTTGGATCAGGAAACATTGGGGTTAAGTTAAACAACCATGAAGTTCACAAACACAGTGCTGATAGCGTCAATAATGGCAGTTTTGCTTTCCATGAGCGCTGCAGGGGTTGGCAAAATGGGATTTCTGGCTTTCATCATCCTGGGAATCATCCACTACATAAACAGCACCCCTTAAGAAGCTTGAACCATCACCATTTGGCAAACCTACCACATAGACAAAGCTATCAAAAGCTGCAGCTATGCAGATATTATGCTCAGGGAAGATGCTACTATGGAGACAATTGTAAATTTATACATGAATCAAGGGATGCACACAGCCTAAAGAGGGAAGAGAGGTGGTGATCTGATAATCAAAATGGCAGGAGAAACAATGACACTGACTTGAAAATCTTTTGTATGGACTATGGATTGTGCCATTGTTTGGCAGGCGAAACAATGACACTGACTTGAAAATCTTTTGTATGGACTATGGATTGTGCCATTGTTATGCTTTACTGGTAATTGGTAAGCTTGTGAACGAAATGATGTATTCAGAAACCAAGTGATCTAATGCTTTTCTTCTTGACGTTACGCAGCTTTGTCCGAACAGAAAACATTTCAAATTAATGCTCTTATTTGCCTTGTGTGCTTACGGAACATTTCTACAAACATTGTTTTACATTTAATTGGTTACAAATAAATGAAGCCATCAACCTTACTACTCAGAAAATCCAAAAATTAAAATAGTTAATATTTTTTTTAAAATAACAAAATTATATTAATAAAATTGAAAATAAGATTAATTGTTACTAAGTTACTCTGACATCTGTACACAATCATCTACTTCCAGCCAGTTTCCATGCATAGCAACCCAATGTAGTATATAAATGAAGCTTTGAGTTTATGTTGAAAAAAGTAGGCAACCGTTAGGCTTTAAACTGGACGAGCATTTCAAACTACAACAAAACGGATCTTCACTTATGCATTGCCAACTGAGTTGCTTTTTGTCACGCCTTGGAGTTCCATTGGAGAATTTGTAATGCTTCCAACTGAGCCCATGGTCTGAGAGCTTAACTGGGGACTAGCAGGACAAGCCTCTGGATTACCGGCACTCATGGCATGAATTGCTCCTGAACTTAGCTGTGGGCTCATTGGGGTTCGTTGGCTCATTTGGGGGCTTGGTTGCTGCTGAGGCTGCTGCGGCTGAGGCTGCTGGTTCAGTTGTGGAACTCCCATGGTCGAAGGTGATGGTGAACCTACTTGTGAAGGTGAAACAACAGCCTGCAAAGAAGAACCTGCTTCTTGCTGCTGCTGCTGTTGCAATTGCTGTTGTTGCAGTTGCTGTTGTTGCTGCTGCTGCTGCTGTTGCAATTGCTGCTGCTGCTGTTGTAATTGAAGTTGCTGCTGCTGCTGCTGTTGGTTCATATACATATTCATACCAGCCATTAACTTTGGTGGACCCATTGGCCCGATGGTACTCCGTTGCATCGGGTTCATGTTAGCCCGGGACAGAGACTGACCAAGCACGGAAAGACCAGCAGAAACTGGATGCATCTGTCTAGCTCCTGACATCCCAGCTATGCCTGACTGAGGACTACCTAACATGCTTGTTCGGTTTTGCATCATCTTAATCTTATTAAGGAAGGCAGAAGTCATTTGTCCACGCAATTGCTGGCTTACCAAATTCATAGGATTTTGACCCATACTACTCATACCAGACATAGGTGCCATGGGTCCAGAGATTCCAGGCCCTATACCTCTAGCACCTCCAATACCCATTGGGTTGCCGAGCCCCCCCAGACCAACCATGTTGTTGCCCATATTTCCCATGCCCATGGCTGTTCCAAGTCCCATCATTTTCCTCTGTTGCATCTGCTGTTGCTGCTGCTGCTGTTGCTGTTGTTGCTGCGGCTGCAACTGCTGCTGTGGCTGTTGTTGTGGTTGCGGTTGCTGTTGTTGTTGTTGTTGTTGCATTTGTTGTTGTTGCTGCTGCTGTGGTGGTGGTTGTTGTTGCAGTTGCTGCTGCTGCTGTAACAACTGAAGCTGGAGAGGGGAAGGCTTATTGACCATGTGATTTCCCAACTGCAGGTTTGAACCCTGACCAATAGAACTTAAGTGAGACAGCGGATTTGATGGAAGCACCAATGATGATCTCTGGAGCTGTGAATGTGGCTGTTGCATCAAAGCATGTTGATTGTGCTGTTGATGATGTATTGGTTGTTGTTGCTGGATAGATGGTTGTAAGTCCAACAGCTGTGATCTTGCAGGAACTGAGACTCCTGACAAGAGACCTTGAGAAATTTGCAAAGCATGTGCGTTGCCAGGAGGAAGTATCCTTGTGTTGGCTAGTAGGTTTGGAGATGAAGGAATAGATGCATTTCCACTAAGGATGGGCTTTACATCGTTGGATGGTTGAACTAAAGCTGTTTCATTATATTGATGCACCTCAGCTGCTGTATTATTTGAGATTCCTGATGCAACTTGTTGATTATTTGACACAATATTCATGGGGGTTGGTCTTTGTTGAATATTATCTTCAACAGCATATCCTTCTCGCATCATCTGTATAAACCAAACCGTTAATCAGGTTCACAAGAAACCAACACGATATCTTCTGCGCATTAAAAGGTTTTTCTTTTTTAACATACCAGCGAGGAAGCTTGTGATGCTAGCAAATCTGCAAAATGCTGCAGAAAGAATTGATGAAAAAAGCAAATCAAAAACAAAATACATATGTATTTTTATAAGCAAGTTTAATGCGAGATAGCAAATTGTAAAATATTACAAATTTATGAGGCAATTGATAATACTATAGTAACTATATCCTTCTACCCTCATTGCCCATATAGCAGCCCTTCCACAACAAACTAATGTCACAGCATATCTCATTGTGCAACCATGCCCCATGTTAAACAGGGAACAAAAGGCAGTCTTGCACATGGGAAAATGACTACATATCACATATCATAATGAAAATCTGCAGGTAGTAAAATGATGATTGACAAAGGAACACTAAAGGGTAGGAAAAGTGGAGTATCAACCAAAGATTGTGAGTGGTATATCTATCAAAGTTAAATTGAGCTTCAAAGACAGATATGAGGAGGAAAGTAAACAAGAAATAAAGTAATGACAAGGAATGTCTTTGATTACGCTATAACAAAGACAATGAACTTTTGCATGCAATTATTCATGATCCACCACTACATCCCCGGAGTTGGTACACATAATGGAACTTACAGTATTGGGCAAGGTAGGAAGATAATCCTCTGCTGACAAAACATCGCCATCCTCTACTTCTCCATAATGCATTGCTACAGTACCATCATTTGGCTTCTGAGACATAATCATTCTAGTACATATCCTCTGTACATAACCACCGTTCCCTAGAAAAGCAAAGTTTTAAGCTGTGTAAGGTAGGGAATTCTCACAACTATAAGATGCTATAGACATCGTAATTCAACAAACCTGGAACTCTTTCTGCCATTATAAAATTTATTACTCTCATCTTGCACACATTTATACTGCCACCAACAATTGACTTGGATAATGGCCAAGTATCATCTTTGAAATCACCAACAATGGCTAAATCAGAGAGACAACCCATCAGAGGTTTAGGTGAATATGTGTTGGGTTTCCTCACTGGGTAATCTTCAACCTTGTTCCTTCTGCAGTTAAGTTGATGTCTGTAACAGAAGCCAGTAGGAGATAAGTAACAAGATGGTGGGACCTTGAGTGTCATTTACTAAAAAGTATGATGCCATAAATCTGAAAAAAAAATTCAAATTGCGAGGTGATAATAATTGATATACCTTGCAGTGACCATCTCTATCTTTGAGAATTTTTCAAGCATGCCTGGATCAGTGATAGGTAAAGTTCCAACAGAAGGACTATTTGCATTTAATGGGACATTTATATTACTAACACTTGCAGGAGAGCCAACGCCACTCATTACTGGGGTCCTTGGTAGTGAATTTGACCTTCGCTTACCAGCTGCTTGGGCCTGATGCTGCCTTTGCAACGAATCATTAGCACTGGACGTCAACGATGAAGTTCCACCAACTGCAGTAACTGAATTGACTGCTGCCTTCTCCTTTTGTGATCCCAGTGCAGAAGTAGCAGCAACTGCTCCAAAGTTAGGTCCTGCTGAACCACTAGAGAATTCTCCAGACTTTGATGATAATGGAGACTGAGTCAAAGCCCCAGCAGATAACCGGGGACTTTGAACTGGCTTCCTCTTCTGAAACTGTTCCTCCTTCCTAAAATCTTGACCAATATTGTTCCAAGCTGCCTGGGGGAAATTATGTCTTAAGAGCTGATGTGGTATTCTTTGTTGCATCCGTGTTTGCTGAGCATCCAAATGGCCTGCATCTGTTTCCATCATCTGCATGTCATTCTTACCATGACTGAACTCTGGGCCATCAACTTTGTCAGAATCAAACTGTTCTTCTTTTGGGCCAAATCTCACAACTGGCTGTCCTGTGGAGAGCGAGGCTGTTCCAGCAGTTTGATTCATGACCCCTTCAAACATCTGCTGGGAATACTTCTGGCCACCAGCATTAGCATACTGAATACCTCTAGCCATCGCTTGCTGCTGCAATAGTGAACTCTTCCAGTTCATATCTGATGCATGGAGTCCATCCATATGAGGTCCTAAATGCTGCTGAATTCCATCGAGACCAACTGGAGTAAGCCTTGATCTCTTCATAGAACCAGATATGGGTGATAATTGAGCATCTTGATTGTCCCTTTTCCCATGAAGGGAAGCAACAGGATTCACATTGTCATTATATGTGATCATCATCTCCTGCCCAGAGGGGGAGGCTCCAGAAATGCTGGCAAGCCCTTGATCCTGCATACTTCTTGGGTTTACAACCCCCATTTGATACCTTGGTTGGGACACCAAAGGCAGTGCTGGAATATTTCCATCTGGAATGTAGTTTCTTGTTCTCAGAGCTAACATGTTATTAGAACTAACATTTTGTGCAGTTAAATTCTCTTGGACATGCGGGGGGATTGCAGTGCCTGAAATAAACCCCGATTCTCCAAATCTGCTGTTAGAGCTTTCTGGCACACGATCTATGCTTACCTTTTTCCCAAGTGTCCTATTATTAGATGTGACAGTAACTTCCGGCATCTGCTTGAATCTTTTTCTACGCAAACTGCTTACTGCTAAATCAAGCTGCCAATGAAATTCAGCGAAGCATAAAAATATCAACATAGCACTCCTGCCAATTAACCTTAAATAATGACCCAACATTTACCTTTGTAGGAACTGGATTAGTACATAGCCTATCCAATTTTGGTGCAGGATCTAAACAAAGTTGTGGTTGCAAGGCTTTCAATATCAGGGACTCTACTTCCTACAGTCAGACATTACACGACGTAAAATGTGAATATCATTTCTACAGGAATCAAATGTACCAACCATGCTTACCATCAAGTCACCATATGTCCAAGAATTATCAGAAATCGATGGGATATCTTTTACCACATTCTCCAGTGACATCTTAAGGCAAACTTTATTCACAACAGGATGCCCATCAACAGATGAAATAGTAGAACCTTGTTCAGAAGCACATTTTCGATGATCTTGAACCTGCAAGAGTTTCAACATTGAAAATTCTCTGAACATATGGCAGCGTCAATAAGTTCTGGAGTTTCACAATTGCAAATTCACCCAAAAGAATGTTTTATGCATCTAAGTTGTTTATCAATATATGTACATCCCAGTTTCTAATGTCCCCATTCATGATCAGACAGCAAAATTTGCAACATATTTGTAAATTACTCACCTCACATACTATTGTCCCATTAACATATTTACAGGGTATACCATCCAGTATATCTCCAGGCAACCGGCCAGACTCAATTGCCTTCAAATACATGAGCAAAATAACAAGCCAATAAAAAATCAGCTTGTGAAACAATTGACTAACAATAGGAAAAAGAGCACCAACTCATAAGTATAATAGCAATCAAAAACTTTTTTAACAGGAAATATCCAT
>JAOSBK010000005.1:5072132-5099299 GCA_027568895.1 Erythroxylum shatona | reverse complement strand
TGACTAACAATAGGAAAAAGAGCACCAACTCATAAGTATAATAGCAATCAAAAACTTTTTTAACAGGAAATATCCATGCACAGGAGATTTTTCTACAGCTATGGTGCATAAATGTACTGAATCAGAATTAAAAGAAAAGCAACAAGCATAAATATATACCGAGAACAGAGTTTCAGATGCCCTATCATAAGGATGCAATAACTTTGAAGTATCTTGAGATGTCGCTTGATGTGCAACGTTGGTCTGAAAAACACGAACTCCATAGAATTAGAAATACCAAAAAGACACAAAAGACTTTTTTTTTCTTCACTTCTTCAATTGACCCAAAAATGCTAGGGTTACTCCCTACAAACCTCTGAAGGTTTTCCAATAGAATATCCATCAGGGTACAGGTTCAAAGTGAATGAGGCTTCATGTTCTGAAAAAAGAGAGCACAAATGTTCAACAGATTCTACTGGTACAAGAACATCAATAGTTGAGTTTTGGAGACAGACCAGAGATGGATGACCTTCGGATGCTAGCTGTAGCCTCACCACTCCCATGAATGACACCCTACATTACAAACATTTCAAACTATAACATGTGAAAGCAGCATATGAAATCACTTCACCCTCCACATGATCAAGTGACAGATCTCACAGAGGCAGCTCTACATTTGTACAAGAAAGATTATCACTTAAGGAACCAAGTTCCCTACATGAAACAAAATCTCCACAACGAATGCAAGCAATAACTACAAGCCACAATTTGAAAACCCAGGAGTTGAAGATACATATAGAAATTACACATGTAGAAATTACAGCTTTGCATCAATAAATTACAAAAATACACAAGTTAGGAAGGAGGGTGTATCCGATGACCATAAAGAATACTGCAGGCAAACCCTTTAAAGAAAAGAAAGAGCAAATCAGAGAACAAATGTTAAAATGAGCAAATCCAAGTCGCGCCAAGTGCAGATTCAAGCTATCAGAATCCACAATGCAAACTACATAACAAATAAAGATATCTAGCCTCAAACTCGAACTGCACATCAAATGTTCCCTAAAACAGGCTCTTCATCAAAGGATTCCAAATGATATTTAAATAGAAATGAATAGCTAACAAGATAATATCAGTTGTGCTCTTATATTCTATAATTCAAGTTGACGAACAAAACTAACATTAAGCCATTCCCTTTCGGTTTTATCGTTAAACAAATATTTTGTCGGAATACTTACATTCTTGGAGCTAACCAATGAATTCTCCTCAGAATCATCTAACTCCTCATCCAAAGCAGTCTCAGGTTGGACAACAGCCTTGGGGCGGAACCTAGTACCAGTTTTTGAGATCTTAAACGAGACACCCATTTGAAGATTGAGTTGCTTGGATCAAGAGAAAGTGAAGAAAAATCAGAAAGAAGGGAAAAAGAAGGTAGGAATTTTAAGGACAGGGTTACTTATTGAGGCTGGCGTCACATATAGAACCGAGGGCTTATGTAGGTGTTTAGATCAGGAGAAAGCGAGAGAAAACACGGCATGAAGTGAATAATAAGAGAAAAATTCAGAATTTGCGTCAGCAAACGGAATACCCAAATGGAGTTCTTGAAATTGAGGGAATCCAGAACTGTAACGAGTTGTAAAGAAAGAAAGAGGCAAGATTTATCAAGAGATTGAAGGGTATGATAGAGTGATTGAGCACCGGGAAAGTGGAGGAAAAGCTAAAGAGAGTAGAATTAACGAAAAACCCCGATGGAGACTTTCGACAATTGAGGGCTTTCTGAGCTCAATTGAGATGTGACGAAAGGAAAGACGCGATCTTTTTCACCGGCTTTGGGCGGTATGCGTAATTCTGAGAGATACCTGGCGAGAAGGAACGAGATGGATATGGGCCGGATCGGGCCCGAGCCCACTCAGACCCGAGTCCGCCAGACTCTTTGCTGCTGAGGCCTGGAGCCGACCTTAGTCCAAGTTCAGTCCGAAGCCTTTTTCCGAAAACAGTATTCTGATCGGATTTGGCCCATGTTTCTACATTTGGATCACGGGTCATCGGATCCGTGCTTGGTCCAGTATGGAATCACTTGCTTAGTATATTTGATTTTGGTTATTTGCTAATTATTTAATAACAAATTCCCCCATGATTTTTTTTTTTAATGATGTTAATATTTGGAATAATCATTACAACGCATTTTGCTGGATACAAGAGCATTGTGTAAACGCAATGATGATTACAAAGCATATATGCATCCTTGCTTGCTCTTAGTTAGACATTGCATCACCTAATTGTATGCACATAAACAATACACGTCCGACTTCAATTCCAGTAGGACTCAAGATTAGACTTCCTCCTGAAGCTCCATTTTGCTGATCGAATACTCCCTCTCAAACAATAAGAATTCCTGGATATAAGAAAGGCAGTTAACAATCAGCTGAGGTTTACAACCTTGCATGAATATAGGCTCATGCCACTGTAGTGATAATTTATTCACTTCACCGCTTATCCAAACATTGGAGAGAAAATTAAATCTGCACTAATCTCTACGATAAACAGAAGTGACGAATTAGTTTTAGTTTCTTCGTAAAAATGTAGCAGAGAAAAACAACAGGGTAACCCATTGCTGTTCAGCTGCTAATCCTCTATCAGACAGTTTCAGAACAGAAACTAAACATCTTTTTAATGTAGATTTAAATTTCATTGAGCTATATCTTTCATGCCCCATGATGTCCTTATGAAGGCTATTAAAGGGATTGTTTTGAGAATTTTAACCATCACCTGTAGCTGTTGCTGACTGAATAAATGCAAAAATCCAGTTTCTGGACAGCTGATAACCTCAATTAACTCGTCATGATCTTCTGGTGGATTGCCCATCTCCGCAAGTGAAACAGAAACCTGAGGTTTGACAATGTCATTCGGTTATAAAACAAAAGCATACCAGAATTACCTATATGCACATAACCTACGTAACACACAGCATTATTCTTGTAAAGAAGCAACTTACCTGCATACATCGAAGAATGACTTCAGGAAGGCAGCATCTACGACAAAGGCCCTGCACAATATATGTTGCTGAGTCTTCCAAGGAGCCATATTCACTTGAATACCAAGCATCTAATCTAGAAATTTCCATAGTAACTCCTGCTTGGAACCGTAAAAGCTCGCCTGTACCAATTACATAAAAACCTGGTTCAGAATGTCATGTCGCCATCAGAGATCAACTTCTATATGCTCATAGCTCCTTCAATTGCCTCGTTAACCAACTCACTGGACTTCTATGATTGCACATGATGAACAACTATACATTCAGTTTAATATTCACTGAATTTCCCTAGCTTCCATTCAAAAGCAGAAAAGACTTGATTTCTTTACACCAAAGGGTAAATTTCAACAATCTTAGCAATAGAGCTATTATATCAACTGAATTAGGAAGGTCCACAGGCTTACAATCAAATACTAAGCTTAAGTTATATTAGATTCTTAATTGCATGACTTAAATAAAAATGGGAATTTTGCCACGTGTCACAGCCCAAATTGTGGTTAAAATCCATGGAGAGCACCTCTCCTCAAGCACACACGCAATGGTTCTTTTTTACCTTTGAAGCCAGCAGCCAAAACAGTACCGAGAATACCGCCATCATTAACTTGATGTGACCCGAGTCCATCACCCTCTATAGCCAAACAGCGGAGAACAACCTCAATGCAGTAATTGTCCCTTTGTGAAATGGCAACATTTACCTGCCATAGAAGTTTTCATCACAATACAATCATAACTATGCAAAGTTGATTGTAACGGTTGATGCACAAAAAGTTCAATGATTCGATTCTGTTTTCCCACATTTGTCATCTGGTAATGATTTTAGAAAATTAGAGCTAGCAGTTAAAATAACAGTTGCTACAAATTTATTTCCCTCTTCCTGCGCGCTGGGTGAAGGTGGATGTCCTTGGGACAGCGCACTCAAATTATTTATCTATCTAAGAATTTGATTTACTTATGAAAGAACTAATCTATCTCAGCCGTTGGCTGCAGCCTCAGCAGATTCCAAATTTCATTAATAACATACTCCCACAGGGATCAAGAACCTCACAATTTTAGGGATGGCCTCTAAACACAATGATGACTTGCAATCAAAGATCAGCCATGTTCTATCTATGCCATTGGTTTCGTGGACATGTTCATTTCAAAGTTACAATACAGGTTTTGATTCCCAAGAGTTGATCAAAACCAGAACAAAAGCAACAATAATTATAAGTATGAACCGCAGATGTTGAAACTTTCCTTTTCGCATAACTTCTAAAAAAGGCATCAATTTCATATCCCAACATAAAAGAATGAGAGGCATACCATCAATTGGCGGTGTAGCACAACTTCCTCACTCACTGAAGAATAAAGAGCATTCATTAATGCAGTGCAAATGTTGGCATCTGGAGACAGGCATTCACCTGAAGGCAAGCACAGCATAGCTGTGGCATGCAACTCAAGGAATACAGGTCCTGCTGATTCATATGTCTGATCTGGAACATATGCCAACCAAGGATTGTCTCTCCCTGAACAAGAATTTGACATTCATGTCAAAATCAGTGTTGAAGCAGCTTGTACGAAATTGTAAATACAACATCTACAAAAACAGCACCACTACAAAAGATTAATCCATGTCACTGACTTTTAAGCAACTCCATAGAAGAATTTAGGGTTTCTTTAGCTGCTGAAATGGCTCTTTGCTGTTCATCTGCTGAGAGCTCAGCTGGAGGAACCTCTGCATTCTCTAGCTCAATCTTAAGCCAGTTCCGGTAAGTTGCATCACAGGAGTAGTACTCACTCTAAGAAAGAGTCATGTATATTATTTCCAAGAATTTGAAATAGTCATGTAAATCCAAGTAAACCTTTGGGAATAGAAAGACAGAAGTGCATAAACAATGTAAGTGAACTAACATGAAACGTACCCAATCTTGGAACTCTTTCAGATTCTTGGAAGCATGATCCTCAATGGTATCAGGTATTTCTGAAAGCTGTTTCAGGGGCTCAGCAAGCAGACTAAGTAATGCATGTGCACCTATTGGCATTGCTGGTACTCTCCAGAGGGAAACCAAAGCAAACTCCCTGAACAATATGTTACTGCACAGAGAAAAGTTCAAAGTTACTAGAAAGAAGAGAAGCAACATAAAACAGGCAAAGTTAAATTATGAACAATCAGTTAGCAAGTGTCTCAAAAGTATGCACATATTGCACTCGAGAGAAACAGAGAGATATTTTAAGCACTCGAGATAAATTAACATCCTCTTTTATCTATTTTCCATGTTAAGATCATACTGGCAATTTGGAATTAGGACCCATAACAGCAACAAAAATTTACTCCTTGATATGATAAAAGATTTACCTATTATGATCATGGCACAGAAGACACTCATTATTAGCAAGAGATAAGTTGGTTGTCTGGTAGATGTATAAACAATTATGAAATTTATTGTTCAGAAGAGCATAATATGTACCTGTGCATCAACGCCCACAACAGAAGTTTGGTACTGACATCTTTAACGTTGGCAATAGTTGAGGGTGGTGTAAAGCAGAGCCACTGGATAACCATTGCTTTTTGAAGACTCTGCAATCGGTGCTGCTCTGCAACATCTGATAATTTATCATATTTTCCAGTTTTGATCTCCCGGGATCTTGAAAGCAGTCTGTTATTATACACCATGATCAGATATTCCAGCTATATGTTGAAAATGTTGTCAATTTCACATCTTATCCTGAACTCACAAGTATAAAACTACCTCTCAATAATTTCTTCAAAGCTGCCTCTTGAATCATCCACTGAAGAAAAAGGTAGATACTCCATTGCAGAAAGGAAAATTTTGTATTTTACGTGTACACTATTTCACCAGGAAAACAATAAAACATTGGCAAGTCAAAATAGACACAGGTTTTCATAGATCTGTTCTGAAAAATGGCAGACCAATGATGAACACGAGTCATGGAAACTCTTACTAGAAGGTTGTACCCCTGTAAAAAGATTTCCAACCAAAGGATCTCATCTAGCGTAGACCACAATCTTATTCATTAATTAATTATTTTTTCATGGCTTTTTAATTTCAGCCATGGTAACTCCCTAATAAGCTTGTGTCCCACAAGTGCAAAGAAAAACAGAATACAGCCTCCACCCGCCATCAAATCATATAAGATGAACTACAATTAAGTACCCCAGACATCTACATCTTCTATAACAAATAGAAAATGTATCAGAACATGCAGACCTCAGTCGTGAAAATGAATAGAAGGGAGGGATACAGAAACAATATTTGAACTTAATAACCAGTCAAAAATACCTGCTATTTAGCCTCAATTCCATCATGTGCACAAAGAGGTCAACACAACGGTGGCCAGCAAGGTGTGAAGCATAAATGCCAACTAACTCCTCGTGTTGCTTTGAGAATAGAAACATCACATACCTGAGATATGGATTTTTAAACTAGAATAAATCAGCAGATAACTTGGGCTGCTACCACATAAGTATCACCTTAAAACTCGTAACGTCAAAAGGAAGACAGTGAACGGCTCATACTTTAGTTCCCATAGAACCATGGTCTACATCAATCAAGCAACAGACAAGTAGACAGCAAGGCCGTGGACGTGCAAATTTAAAGTTCTCTAATTTTGTGTCTGCCTGTCTATCTATGTATGCATGTGTATCTGTCTGTGTGTGTGTGTGTACAACCGGAGTGTATGAGTTTGCATATGTATGTGCCCACTTATTCCTGCCTGCTTCTTTCATTGAGATTGCTACAAAGTCATTCAAATCCAGTGGAACTCTGAATTACAACTGATAAATTTAATTAGCCTTAGACCAACATACTCACATGTGAAGAATAAGATCACCAACATTCATGAGCTTCTCCTTAAAAGAATCTTTCATTTCCTCAACAAGTAAATACCGAGATACAAGCACTAGGTGAGCACCAAATCTTATCATCTGAGGATCACCATGAGGCCTGACAGAAGCCATAATAGTGAAATGGTCGATATGACAACTGAGAAATAGCATGTTAATCCAACACACACTCATACATACATCTAGCAATAACAAGGGAGGAAAGAAACATGCGACGAGCATATGATATGAGACGCCATTGGTTCATGCAATGGTGTTCTTCCCAGGACCAGACCAAGCAGGTCCATAACCAGATAATAATCTTTTGCTTTCCCTTTTTCACAACCTTGGCTAACCAGTGACTGCCAAAGCGTGCATGAGAAAGATCACCACAAGAATATTAGCCTGAGCACTAATAAGACCTTGAATTTTGTCAAACCTTTTGCTATCAAAGAAGAGATCCAAAGAACGTTACCTAAAAAAATTTTGATCTTCTTCGGAAGGAGATATCCAAGACCAAATCATGTCCAGCAGGTGTGGTACGTTACCCAACATAAGATCCATCTGCCATAAAAGATAAAGCTTGAGAGATATGTCCGATAGCAAATTGCTCAGATACCTTACAAGTCATACAATGTTGTGAATTTAACAAGAAACTCACATCAACAAAGTAGCTAAGGCTATGCAAAATAAGTTGTGAAGTGCATAACCATTTGAATTATGGAACAAATATCATGGTAGATAGTTTCCTGAGAGAGAGACCTCAATTTGTCGTTGTTGCTCCTTACACCCTCGAGTAACAGCTTCATTAACCACTTCGCTACAGCATGGTTGCCAAGAAAACATCACACTCAACAGAGTATCCAGAGTACACCAAATAATGATAGAACAATACTATGAAACTTAAATATTCAATCAAAACAAGAAATAAGATATCATAAACATACTTTGAGTGGAGTTTCTGAAGAAGGGCAGAAAGATTCCTGGGTTGCTGATTCAAAACTTGGAGTGGCCAATTTTCTGGTCCAGCTGAAGGATGAGATGCAACATCCATTTTCCCAGCACTTCCTTCAAGACCATCACCATAGCTTTTAAGCTGCTCCAATCTTCCTGGCTGAGAGCGAGCTAATTCCAAATCCACCTGAACATCAAGCCAAGACTTTGCCAACGCCCAGCATGCTGACTGCATATATAATAATTATCACATTGTTAACTATTTACATAATCAGATTCTCCTCAGAGAAGACAGTTCCATGAAAACAAACATAAGACAGAAAAAGAGGAACCAATACCTCCCAGTCTGTACATACTGGAAGCATGCGTTTTAAGTTGCTGCATTGGCCTGCATATGCAGCTATTTCAAACTTCCCACCATTTTGCTCTGCAATTTTCTATAGAATAAAGTTGAAGATGGAAAAGATAAATTAATAAATGAAACTGATATAACAAATATACTGAAGAAATAGGTTCAAAAATAAGAAAATGGTACAAGAAGCTCATGCTTACTTCTGAGGCACAATAAGAAGCCCATTTCCACAGATGCCATTGATGGGCAATCCCACTTTCTAGTTCTATAGCCTGCAGTATTCTATTTTTCCCATTCTTCAATAGGGCTTCAATGGAAGGAACCAAGTCCATTCCTCCAAACGGACACAAAGTTGCTGCCCTCCACGGCTGCCGAAGTGGAATCAATCAATATGACCATGAAATAACAAATAAACAATCATCTCCACTAATTCAATTTCCCTACAGTTTTTTAGATACCTGTCCAGCAGAGCGGCAAAGGTTACACGCCTCTTCCATCCTTCCTGCCCTTAATAGTGTCCAGACATCCTCTAGAAGGGATTCATCTTGCTTCTGCAGAAGTGAAAGAAAATTGCTGTTTTAAACAAAATGAAACTATTCTGAAGTTTGTATATGTAGACTGCAATTTTGCACAATGGAGTGTCATAATTCAAACTATAAACTAAATTTCCATAAACTTTGTTGTGCCAACAATGATGTAACAATCATTTCACAGAACCAAAAGAAATTTCTATGCACCATTGCAGTATAATGAGGATAAATACATAATTGGAAGGGTAACAGACTTAGTAAGATGTATAAGAAAGTACTTTGTCATCTAGTAGTTGATGAGCATTCTCGCGAGTTGGGGCATCAAAATCCAAGTGGTGAACGGTATTTATATTAGAAGAACCTTTTTTCAGAAACCGTTGTGTATGGTGCCAAATCCCAGAATTGGGTAGGTATGTGCCCACATGACTTCCTCTCACCTGCAGTAATTAACCAATGTACATGTCAAAACAAAACATATTAAGAATTATCTTGTGAATCAGAAACCCAAGAATAGTGTATTGAAAATTAGAAAGTTAAGTCAGAAGTTGCTTCACACGAGTCTCATGTACATCTTACAAACAAACAAAAAAAGCGCCAAATTGTTTGCAGGATATTCAGGTCAAAAATAACACAAACATCTTTTAATCCTTAGTATTGCGAAACCTAATTATATTTGATGAAACTAATCACCTTGCTTTCCAAATCGAGGGCTTTAGAGGCTAATCCCTCCAGCCATTGGACAATTCGAAGGCAAAGTTGGGCTGTATGATCAGTCACCGCAAACTGGCAAGTCTCCAAATGCGAGGTTGATGGTGACTGCCATCAGGAAAAAAAAATGCAGGAAATTACTAGTTTATGCACAAAGGATGTTTAAACAAACAGAAACTGCCAAACACTCAATGCAAGGGAAAGTACCACAATAAGCTCTTCTGGGGGCTCTCCTGTCACTACAAGATATAAAGCATATACATCACAAGAAGCTCAAAAAGGTACAACAAAAGAAAACTCATACCATGATGAGCACCACCAATCCCCAATTCAAATTCTTAAACACATATAAAACGGTATGGAAAAAATTATAAGCTCTTGCCTTTCCCATATAGATACCACAGAAGAGACCAAGTTGCAGCCTCATCAAGAAGCAGCTGAGCCTTCTGCCTCAGTAGCTTGTCCTCCACAACTCTATGACGTATACCAGATCCATACCTATAGTAAAAGTAAATGTTGTGCATTCCAGTTACCCATGAGCAACAACAACAACTAGCTAACAACGTGAATAAGAGCTTCATCCATTCTTGCAGCCTTTAAGCATGATCAGTAATTAAGTAATAATGCTTAAGTATATTTAAACTAAGTACAAGAATCATGGACGAAGCATTCATCTTAAAGGGAATCAAAGGTCGCAATCGCATCCAATACGAAAGTGTCTCAGATTAACAACTAATTAGAGATCCTAAATCATAGCTCAGGCCAGTCATTTTGTCAAACTCATAAATACCCTCCAAAAACAGAAGACAAACCTGATTGACTCCGAAACATCTCGGCAAGTTTTTTCAAATCTTAAAATCAGATCAGGAATAGGCATCAATCCTGCAATGTGACGAAAAACGACAGTCAGATAAATTCACAAAAATGTCGAAACTTGGTTAACATACAAACAACGCAAAACAAATAACCGACCTTGAATAGAAGAATCGAGAAGAGAAGCAAACAAAGCAAAAGTAGCCTCGGCGCTGTCAGTGAACGAATCATCCTCAACCTTGAAAGTCTTAATTGACTGACTGGCGAATTGTCGGATAGAGTCAGCTCCGAATTCGGACTTGGCGGGAGTGGCATCAAAGTGAAAACCGTCAATGCTATCAGCCTCTTGCTTGATGTTCTCGAGAAGGAGCGCCGCATTGGTGGGGCTATGTATGCTGTGGCCGTCGTATAAGAGCCTCGACTCCTTGAATTTCGAAGGCGTGTTGTCTCCCTTTTGCGGCGATAAGCTTGAGGCCGAGTGCCTCTTTCTAGAAATAGAAAAAAGAAATCACTCAAAAGAAACAGATTTGAATATTTTGAGAAGGAAGCTAATTAGTATGAAGTAGAGTACCCATAGCGACGAAACTGCTCTCTGTCGGAGAGATCTTGGGGGTCGAAGAAGGAGGGTGAAGCTTCCATGTCAACGTCCATCATTCGGGTCGGAGCTGACCCGGTTCGGAACAGAAGACAGAGATTGAGGGGTTGGGATCTAAAAAACCAAGAAACTTCAAAACCTCTTCAAAACCCTTCAAAACGGGGGAAGCGTAGTTACTCCGCTCCAAAACGGCAACGTTCGTATGGGGATATTTTGATGGGTCAAAGTAAAATTGTGGATTTAAATCATCTTCATATATGCAGCCGTTTAAAACTTAAGATCAGAGCTTTGTCTCCCGCAAAAAATTTATCCGACTCGAGCAAAAATTAATTTAGATATAGATGATTTAAAGGTACCTCAGACCCTCCTTAGATACCTGGTAAGTAATCAATAATAATAATAATAATAATAATAATAAACAAATAGTGTGCTTTAGAGACTTCATTTTCCGAACTCGATTCAACTGACAATAGTTAAATAATTTTCAGTGAAACTGTAATTCCTGTTTAAGATGTTCCATGACACAAACATCTCTTTATAATTAATGCTTGGTTTGGGCCCAGATACAGCTTTTAAAGGATAATACCATGAAATGGAAGTGGGAAAGAACCATGGAACAGAGGAGGAATCTCCCCCCACTCATGCCTTTTGTTGTATATCTCATTTTGTTACTCTAAGGCCTAAGGTTCAAATTATATACATAAATAAATAAATCAAGAGTCAAAGAGGATAACACAGATACGAAAGGAATACCAGAAGTCATATTTATGACAACTTCAGGGTTGTTGAAGCTTTAAGGCATATCATTTTCTCCACAGTAACAGCCATTCCTCTCTAATAATAGTAATCACTCATCCCCACATGATAGATAACACCCAACTCACCTCTACATGGTAGAAAACAGAACAGCATGTAATAGGTACCTTATACATCCATACAGATGGCCAAGCACATGATTTCAATCCAAGGGTAACAAGAACAACCTCACCACTAGATAGTGCGCAGAAAAACTTCTACAAGTTTAGAACTCAGATGAAACGCTCAAATATAGATTAAGGGGGAAATACAGACTCGTCTCACTGATAATACAACAACTGCTGGGCCGCAGCAACACTTTGGAATCCACCATCGTATATCGCCTGGCTAGTTCCGGCAGCACCCATTCCCATTGATGCCTGCTTAAGAGGATGTTGCCCCTGTGGATGCATCAAGGCATGAACACCGCCCATCTTGCTAATTGCTAGTTGCCGCTCGTAGGCCAAGATATCTGTTGCTGAGATGCCTGGCAAGGGGACTGCTGCAGGGGGAGGAAGCGGGTTTGAACTTGTCCCTGGAGGCGTAGGCTTGCTACCCCAAGAACACTACAAGCACAGTAGAACAGATATTTAAGTCAAACTTCAGTTCCAGAAAAGGATGATTTGTCGATGATTCATCATGAATAGCCCACTCAGTCACAAAAGTATTCTGCATAGATGCAATGGGATAGTCCACACCATTCCCATTCCCATTCCCATACCTTTATTTGCTTTCCACATAGAAGTGATTGCGCATTCCCCATCTGAATAGCAAGAGCTGCCTCCGCATGAGTGCTGTACCTTACAAAACCAAATCCTTTATCTCGCTGCACTCGGACCTCCTCAATCACACCAGCACCTAGTGAATGGAAATGGCGATGAAGATCAAGCTGAGTTACCTGTCAGAATGAAAAATAAGTTAATTAAAGATTTCATGCAAGTAGAATTGTTCAAGAACATCAGGCGAACTTCATGCATTTACAAATGGAAAAGATATTATTCAAAGATGAGCACATGATTAATAGCCCAGAAATAGTGAATGAGAAGAAAAGTCTCTTGCCTCTGGAGAAAGATTGCCCACATAAACAGTAGTATATTGAGGATTGTTTTCAGGAGCCTCATTATTTGATGTCTCTTTGCCATCTTCTGCATAGGAAACACAAACAAAGTAAAACTACTTGCTCTAGCAATTGTCTGCCTTGAAATCAGCAAATAAGATCAAACACCTTTAAACTTCAAACAAGAAAATTCAAAAACAAATCAATCTCTCCAGCTCAATGATATGGCTTTAAGCAGCTGAGCTAACATACTCCCACAATTTATAACAAAAGAATGGAGGTTCAGACAACCGTATCAACCTCCTAAAGTTAATTCTCATGATTTCAGATCCCATGCAACTGACCTGACGTGCCATTAGTTAGTTCCACAACACTTTTGGCATCAGAGCTTTGTTTGTCCTCATTAGCACCAGCACCTTTGGTCGCCCAATTACAACGAATCTGTCTACTTCCAAGCCACTTCCCTATGACAAAAGAAAAGAATTCACATTATAGCCGGGTATTGAAGCTCTGAGAAAATTATAAGTCCAATTATAATTTTGTATTTTCATGTTTCTTTTTCTATGCAATATTCTTTGGAAGGGGTGGGGTGCTCAGAATTACCGTGCTTTCACACATTCCCACCCAGAAAATGCTATAATCTGAACAACCACTAATCTTGATTTGAGACCTCTCTAGATAAGGAAATATTCTAGTCTCATCGTACATACCTGTTAAGTCATTTATTGCACTTTGGGCATCCTGAACAGGAACAAGCGTGTCAAACCATGAAACAAAAATAAAAAATAAAGACGTGGAATATGTAACTCAAAATAAAAAATACCTGCTGATTTCGGAAGGACACAAATCCAAATCCTCTTGAACGTCCAGTCTTCTGATCCCACATGACCCTTGCATCACTGAAACCAGCACACAGCCAGACAGGTATTAGGCCAAGTGATTAGATCATGAAGACAAATAATGAGCCTAAATTTCTTCTGCCAAATTTCTATGATTTTGCATATTGGAAAACAGAAATTTTTTTGTAAAGGCACAAACTAGAAATGAGAGGAGAAACTCACGAACAACTAGGATACACTGAAAAGCAGGCAAACAGCATTGCATCTGTAACCTCAGGGCTGAGATCCCCAACAAAAATGTTGTAATGACCTGCATCTCAAAATGATCACTTAAGTAGGAATTCAAATGACTAAACAAGTAATTGTTCGATCAAAATGTTAAACAAAAACAGTAACAAACCAGATGTATCTTCCCTCTGACCACTAGTATATGCCCAATTTACTTTGATAGGCTGCCCAAATCTACAAAACACAACACAAAGTGAGGCAAAGACATTCCCAGATCAATAAAGTGGGTAAAAACAAAATGGAGGGGAATCATATAAGGCAAGCTACATACAGATGCCTTCCATTAAGAGACAATATTGCAAGAGCAGCTGATCTGCGATCAAAGTAGTGAATGAATCCATATGACGACTGCATAAACAAACATAAAGCTTAAGTCAACAATAACAAAATAGCATACAAAAATGTTAATGCTTAATGGGAAACTAAGAAGCATAGCTCACTCACATGTTATACACTATCCCAAATATGGTCTTATTCTTACACTATATAAGATATTGGTAAGTTAGATTTTGTCTTCCTTTAATTCAATTGATATGTTTCTGTTTAGTCCTTGTAACAGACAATGTCTGTGGAGTTCTCAGATCAATGAAAGTATTCATTCATTACCTTTTCCTTCCTGATTAGCTTGCACCCTTCAACAGGACCAGTACTTGCAAAAACCTCTTGGAGAAGTGGTTCAGTTACTTGTGTATGGATGTTTCCTACGTATCTGCATTTGTTCAAAAATAAAGAAACTAGAAATTTAAGAAAAGAAAACAAAATAAATGAACCTATAAGTGAACTCGTTATCAATTATCATAATCAAGTAATATCACACACGCAGTCATCCTAGTATGATTATAACCAACAAATAAATAGTTACTAACACCAGAAATGAAAACAACAATCAGTAAGTGATTTAGTTTACAAGAAAACAAATTGGTCTCTTTATGAAAAAATTAAAAGACACTGGAAGCAACAAAAGAATGTGTGGACAGAAAACACAAGAAAAGAAAATATGAAAAATAAGAAGGGAATGTCTAAGACAAAGACTCACACACTGCGGCAAGTACTTGGATCAAAACCAGGAGGCAGATTTCCACTGGGAATTGGTTCAATCTGCAAAATCAAGATGTAAAAAAAGAAAGAAAATCGAAAGGAAAGAAAAAAAAAACTAACTAAGAAAAAGCCCTATTTATACTGCCTAATCCAAAGTACTTAAATTGAAACAGGTTGGTTCAGATACAACCATGATAGAGAAAAGACAACAAAATGCAAACTGGTACCACAATTTTGACACAAATCAGGTGAATGCAACCACTAGACAACAATATGCTTCTTCAAGAAGATAAAAAGATTCAAGTAATAGAATGCAGACACCAAAGATCATTAATCCTACTCCAATTCTGGTTCTAAGTTTAGCATCAGTTAATGTATTGATCACATCAAAGTAACAACAATTTGGATGATGCTTCCTCTATCACCATCTCCGCAGCAATTAAAGAAAGCTAGAAAATGGCTTTAAATTCCTCAGTATGAAGTGCTCCACGTTTTTTAGCTTCTCAGGAGGACACATGAACAAAACCAGTATGGCATTCCTTTTCATTTAATCAAAAAACGAAATCATGGGCATCGCAACTACATATTGAGAAATGTACATTGACAACTATGTAAATTTATAGAATGCAGCTTTAGAGCAGCTTAACACGTTGAAACTGTTATCCATGCATGTCAAATTGGAAAACACATACCAATCAAAATAAAAAGAAGTAGAAGTCGGAACTTCCAGACAAGCCGGAAAGAAGTAAACAATAGCTTAGATTCCGTGGAACTTCAAATGGGCATTACCAGGTCAAACTAAAGCAAGAATTGAAACAGAATAAGAACCCACAAGCAACTCAAAATGAAATTAATTTAAAGGCGCCAAAGTACACAACAGCCCGTAACACACTAAAAAACCATGCTTCTCATTTGTTCCTAGAAACCCCTAAAAGCCCAAAATGAGCAAATAATAACTCAAAACCCTTACGTACGAGTACTAATGACTGGTTAACCCTCAAACATAACAGAGAAAGCACATCGACAGACAAACTCAAAATGACAGTTAGAAAGGGAGGGAAATCCAAACCCTAGACCATCAAAATCCCAAAAAACAGAAATACAAACAAGACACTATAACGCACCCATTTACAAAACTGAAAACCCAAGATTTTTGGATAAGGAAATCGCAATCACTCAAATCAACAACTTGAAAATCACAGAGAGCGAGAGAAACGGAGAACAAACAAACCTGAGGAGCAGCCAGAAGACCAGGATGGTAAAGGGACTGTTGTTGAAGTAGAGCTTGTTGCATCAAAGCTTGCTGCTGCTGCTGCTGCTGCTGTTTAAGCCTCGGGTGTTGCATTTTCCTTTCTTGTTTTCTCCAAGTCTGCTTGTTTCCCGAGAAAACAAAAGAAATGGAGAAGCAGAGAAAAGAAAAAGACCACGAAAAATGAAAAAATAAATAAAAAGGCATTTATATATATGTATATTGAATATTTTCGGACAACAGTAATTAATAAAGTCACCTGGACTGTGACACTGATTTGGGAAGTTCGTACCAGGAATTGACACGTGTGAGCATAACAAAGATTGAAGCAACCGTCGGCGTGCGAGTGTGATTGATTAAAGTACGTTATTGGGTATTTAATCATCATTTGCTTAGTTCTTTTGTAGCCTAATGTTTGCCAATTAAAATGAGACAAGCCAAGACTAATTCTATTTCTTAATCATATTGACCCTATTTTTTAATTTCTGTTTTATTTTCTTCCATTCTTTCCTTTAATGTGGTGGGGTAGACATAGAATAAACTCTTTAAAAGTAAGTTCTACTCTATCAACTAATTCATCAAATTAGATTGTTGGATTAAGTGAAATTTTAATTCATTATTCTTCTATTGTTTCTTAAGTCATCATCACTCCTATTCTAAGTTTTCTTCTAGGTCTCAAAATTTACATAACTTGTCAAAAAAGAGACCTCAAATCCCATGCTAAATGGGTGTTTTAATACCACAACTGTATAGTTTATAAAACTCAATCCAATTTTATCTTAAGTGATACAGTCTTATTCTAAGAATGAAAGCACATCAAAGTATAATTAATGTTATAATTTTAAAAATACTTTTATTGTAAAACACATGCATTAAAATGATAAATATATAGAGAAAGAAAGACATACTAGGGAAATAAAAATCTGAACTTTTATTATTCTAATACCACTTGCACACTTTCACAATAAGAAGTTACCTTAGAGCTAACCCTAATACATAAATGCTTGAAACTAGGAAGTGCAACCAATAACTCATAATAAGGTGCGACAAATTTCAATAAAGCCACGTAAAAGTTATGTATTCTGCTAAAGACTAGGCAAAACCAAAGCATACTTAAACCACTAGAAAAACTATTATTGACGTGGACAACTAAGAAGTGAAACAAATATTTCCAACAATCCCTCATTTAATCTAAAAGTTTTCAAATATTCAGTTTAATAAGACTTATCAAGTGCACAAACTCTAAGTAGCTTCCTTAGCTTCTAAAATGTAGGTAATTTTAATGGTTTAGTCATTATGTCAGCAATCTGATCTTCACTGTTGCAGTAAAAAAGATCAATGATTCCATCGCTTTTGAGGTCCCTTAGAAATTGAAACTTCACATTTATGTTATTGCTTCTTCCATGTAGAATAGGATTTATAGGGAGTTTGATGCCAAAATTATTATCACGGTAGATTGTAGTAGCTCCCTCTTGCTTTAAATGCAACTCTTCAAGTATTTTCCTTAGCCAAATTGCTTGAAAGCATAAGTTATTATATCTGCAAACTTTGTTTGGGTTGTTAATAATGTGACAATTTTTTGCTATTTTGAAGACAATGAAATAGATCTCGAAAGAAGCATGAAAGCATATCTTAAATTGCATTTATTATCATATTGATCTCTGGTATAATCGCTATTTATAAAGCCAAATAAATCTTGACTTTTTACCTTTCTTGTAGAATAACCCATAATTAGCAGTCCCTTACAAGTATTAAAAGAATCTTTTTGCAGCTAAGAGATGAATCTCCTTTGGACTCTCCATTCATCTGCTTATGAGACTTACAATATGCATTATGTCAAGTCTTATAATGGCTAAATACATTAAACTCCTTACAATTTGTTTATAAAAGCATGATGTCAATCTTCCTTTCTTTAAGATTTCGAAAAAGCTTTAGATAGTAGGTGTGTTAAAATAATTGCAATTTTTCATTTGAAACTTATCCAAAATTTCTTGCTCGTACTTCCTTTAAGAAATACAAATTATAGCTGCTGAATGCACCACTTCAATACCCAAAAATAATGCATCTTTCTAAGATAAGACATATCAAATTCAACCATCATAGATTTTTTAAAATTTTCGAACATGGAATTATCATTTTCAGTAAAAATAAGATCATCCATATATAAGCAAACAATGAGAAATTTCCCTCTATCTTCGAGATTAGTCAACTCCCAAGTGATGTTCCTTTCAATGGCTGCAATTTTATTCATCCATCGCCTTTCTCCAATTTGATTCTTTGATAGCCTCTTTGAAAGCTGCAGGATCAGAATCTAAAAATAGATCAAAATGTGTAAATGGGTCCTTATATTGGTCAATTACAATTACCTCATAATTGGCCATCCATTCAGGTCTTCTTATGACATATTGAGGTCATTCTTCATTTTCTACAATTATTGCCATGTTTGGAACATCTGATGGACCATCTGGTGGAACTTCTTGATCATTTTCTACTTGTTGCTACCTCTTCTCTTCGTTAACTTCATCAAAGTTGACAGGTTTTATTGTTTAATAACATTATTGTTTCGTCATCAAAAACTAGATCACAACTGATAACAATTTTCTTAGTGATAGGATTGTAAAGTTTATAAACTTTTGATTGATCACTAATACAAAGAGAAATGAATTTCTCTCCTTTGTCATCTTGCTTTGTCCTTTTATGGATTGGAATATGGGCATAGGTAACATACCCAAAAATTTCGAAATGATCTACTATCAATTTCCTTTCGCTCTATGCTTATTATGGTGTTATATTTTGAACAACAAGCGTAGGACTTCTATTCAAAATATGAATGGTCAATTTGATTTCTTCAAGCTAAAAAGTTTTTAAAGTGCAACTCCTTGTCAAAAGGCTTCACATCATATTCAAAATAGTGCAATTTTTCTACTAACAAACTCCATTTTGTTAAGGTGTGTAAGTTGACGTAAGTTGCTTTCTGATTCTATAGTTCTCATAAAATTTTGCAAATTTTTGTGAGATACATTCTCCACCATGGTCTGTACGAAGAACTTTGATCGGGCTACCTATTTCTTTCTTAACCAATACTTCATAGTTTTTAAAAGCAGCAAAAGCTTTATGTTTTTCTTGCAAAAAATATACCTAAGATTTTTGACTAAAGTCATCAACAAAGATAATTATATATCTTTTACCTCCATTTGAAGATGGATTTATTCGGCCACAAAGGTTATAGTGCACTAACTCTATCGTGTTTTTTGCTCTCCATGACTTTTCTTGTGGAAATTGATTATGATGTTGTTTGCTAACAACACAATTTTCACAAACTTAAGATAAAGTAGTAATTTAAAGAAGGCCAATTATCATATTTTTCTGCTAAAAAGTCTTCAACCCATCAAAATTTAGGTGACCATAACGAAAATGCCATGGTCATGCGCCACATCTTTCAATTTTGTTAAGAAGCATAAATAAGTGGTTGTGTAGAGATATAGCATGAACATACGATTAATAGTCATGTTAATTTGAGCAATTAAGCTTAGCTTTGTATCTTGGATTTGAAATACTCCATCTTTGAAAGAGTTTCTTCATTCACATTAAACTCCATCAAAAGAGACAACTCTTCTTCTCTTTTTGCAAGGTTAATTCTTTCTACATTTTGCCTATTCAAACTAGTTCGAAATTTAACTAATAATGGTCATACCTATGACAATGATATCATTCAACATTAGATTTATCTGGTCACTTTGGTCTCTAACTTATTGAGTGATAGCCTCCTTGTTCTCTTCCTTTTCCTTGAAATTGTTTCTCTGGGCATTGGTAGTGTTGTTGTTGGTTGCCACGATCGTTGCTTCCTTGACCTTTACCTCCGCCTCTGCCTCATCCTTTATCACTTTTCTATGTCAAGTGGTTTTTTGTTGATGCCTTTAATGCTTGCTCTTTTCCCTCTTGTTGGTTAATTTTTTGTTCATGAACTAGCAATGAACTTTGCAATTCATAGATTGAAAGTTCCTCAATGTAAATAGATTCCTTGATAGAGTAAACGAAAAAAAATAAATTTTGGTATCATAGACCAAAGAATCTTCTCACGATAGTTACGTCCTCTATCTTGTCAATGTGGATCTATATCTTGTTAACGATTGCCATCGTCTATGAAAATAATTTGTGATAGATTGTCTTAATTTCATCTGTAGTATTTAGAACTTCAAAAGAAGTGCTTGAAGCTACTGCCTCTTTGTCGTTGCAAAACCTTGGCACTTCTTCTTTATGGAATCCCAAATATATTTGGGCGTGTACTTGCAAAAAATAATTTCCAAGATTGAGCGATCAATTGCTTAGAAAATATGTTTTTTGCTTTAACATCCTTTCAGACGTTGTACTTCTAGTTTTGTTCTTCATGCATCTGTCATTACTGTGTTAGTTGCTGGTTCATCTATTCCATTGGAGGTAACCTGTTAATATTTTTTGGATCTTAAGAAGTTCTCTATCAACATACTCCAATGGTCATAATGACTATCGAAACATGGGGTAGCAGGTTGAACGTAGTTGCTAGTATCCATAAGGAACATTGTTGCTACATAACAAAATAAAGTGATTAAAAAAAGATGTTGTAATACGTTACTTTATATCAAGATTAATCTTTATTTTGATTATTTTTATCTCTCTGTACTTATTAACACTCCCATATTTCTTTCTATATAAAACCAAATACAACAAAGCAAACTACTCTTATACTCCATTTTTTATCATGACTTTATCTAAACCAAACTTTGATACCACTTATAAATAGATAGAGAAAGAAAAACAAACTAGGAAAATAAAGAACTAAACTTTTATTACTCTAATACCATTGACACACTTTCACAATAAAAAGCCACCCTATTTATAAAGCTAAACTTAACGTATATATGCTTGAAATTAGGAAGTGCAACCACTAACTCCTAATAAAGTGCAACAAACTTCAATAAAGCCACCTAAAGCTATGTATTCTCCTAGAGACTAGGAGACTAGGTAAAACCAAAACAAACTAAAACCACTAAAAAACAAAACTCCTATTGACATGAATATAAGAAGTGAAACAAATATTTCTAACACAAAATCAACATTATAAATGAAACATATCACAAGAATAATGATTCTAAATAAGTTGCAAAAGTAACTAAGATTAGAAGCACTAAATAAGAGTATCAAATGACTTTTATTTTTTATTTAACATAAGGAATCTATCATTGCATAGGCATATTAAATAAGTGCTTTTATAATTAAAAGGTAAATTTTTTTAGATTTTAAGGAAAAATCCTTACTCTACAAACAAAATTAGGAGGACTTAAAAATGGATTTGGATCAAGATACATCAAAATGAGAGTTTTGATGTTTATAAAAATTTTAAAATGTTGAAAATTGGTGAATTAAAGCGTTTTTGAAAGTTATCTTTTTTACTCTTAGCAAAAGGTCGAGTGGAGTTTGGGCTAAGAGACTCAAGTTTGAAGCTCGAGGCCCAAGTCCAAGCTTATGCAGATTGACCCAAGTGTAATTATTTTTTAATCTAAGTTATAAAGACAACATTGTTTTAGTTTTACTCAAAACGATGTTGATATATTAGAATTTCAAATCAAATTAGGCAACTTAAGTTTGAATATGATCCAAAACCTTTAAAAAAATTAAAAAAGGATGACTAAACTACCTAAAGTTTGGTTAACTCATATTAAAGCCCTTGAATTTAGGTTAAATCGAATTAGACTAGATTGAACAAAATTGTCAAACCTAAATTTTATAAAAGTTTGATTAGCATATATAATAATTTGATTTAGCTAGCTTAATCTAGAAATTTTAAGAAACCAAACGGTTAGTTTTGTACCAACTAGATCATTGATTAGTTCCCGTGAACCATGGACTAGTTAAATGATTTTCATGACTAGTTGATGAATAAAATACTTAAAAAAAACGGGTACACTAACCAATAATACCTAAGGAGGTCTCATCCCTTAACCAGAGGTCTCGAGTTCGAGTCCTGGGAATGGAGAAATCTGTTTGACCAACACTTTGTCCCTTACAGGCTGACCTGATGCGAGCGGGGATTAGTCTGAGAGTGGATGGCTTAAAGGCGTCTTCCCATAGTTGGGACCCTCTTAAAACACCTCGTGGACTAAAAAAAAAAAAACTAAGACTAGCATTCTAGGATAAACTGTAACTGTAGTTTATGTATCTAACGATCATCTGAAGTAGTTTAGACTATGAATAAACCAAATTGAGGTAGAAATTTTCACTTCAGCCGCCAAAGTTGGCTTATTGAGGGAAAATACCAAATTACTTGACCACCATTCAAAGCGTATGATCCATCAACTAGTTCTTGATTTCTACATCAAGTCTTTCGTGATTTAAGGCGCAGGTGAGTTGGTAAAAGGCTCTCCTGACTTAAGTGAGGTCACAAATTCGAATCGTTCTTATATATGTAGCCGTTTAAAACTTGAGGTCAGAACTTTGCCTCCCGCAAGGAACCTACCCGACTTGAACAAATATTAGTCTGGGTGTGAATGACTTAAAGGTACCTTCTCATAATTAAGACCCTCCTAAAATACCTTATAGGCAAAAAAAAAAAAAAAATTCCGTCCCTTTTTATTTTTTTAGGTGGGGATGAAGTCTATTACCAGATAATGAAAACCAACATGGGAGAACAAAAACACTTTGTTAGTTTGATGAGACATACTGCATCAGTCTTATCACTTATGACATTAGTATCTGCATTGCAGGGGAAATTGTATCACAGAGGCAATCAAATTTTCTTCAGATCCAAGAAAATGATTATTGATTAGGTCATGACCATGACCTAATTTAAACAAGATATACAAATACTCAAAAACATCTTTCATACAACTTCGGTAAATAGTCACAAAGATCCTATAGGAGTTAAAAAGGAAGCACAAAATGGCTCAGCAAGAATAGTCAGGTTTCTGAATTGAACTAACAATATATCCTAAGCGGTGGAATATGGAGGGATCTGACACCTTCTGTCTATAACTTGAGTTCCAGCTGCTTCGAAGATTGATCTTCTAGCTCGAGCCAAGGGTTGCTGCTCTCCACTGGTTTTTGAGGGGATGGATTTGGATTGCGCACTTGGTATGGCGCTTTTGCAGCGATCCTGAAATATTGTACCAAGAACTTGAATTAACCATCAAAGCACTCATCACCGAGTTGTGAGTGTGTGATATATAAGGTTTTACAGAAAGCGAAACATTCCGTTGGAAGTTTGTTAATTACCTCTCTTTTCTCTTCTCAAAGAACCTGAGAAGTGAAGCTTTTGGAGCTTGAGGTCGTAATTCAAACCTGTCTTGTACAGTGTTTTTGGACTCAGAAGCAACAGAATTGGTGGAGTTTGTTTTCTCCATGAGGCCATGAGAGCTACCTGCTAAATCCATGATTTCCTTGGCCTTATCAGCAGGAAATTCATTGACTACTATCACTTGTCCACCGTAGAATATTGTCATCGGAGCAGTTGCAGGAGAAGCTGCGGCGGGTTTCTTCGAATCAGACCCGTTAGCAGTGTCTTCGTCAGAAGTTGAAGAAGCAAAACCTGTGTATTTTGTAAAGAAATCCGTGGATTTTGTGTTGGACAACCCGGAATTCTCCAAATTGGGTAGCAAATTCATTGTTGTTGCCGGCGGCCTAGATGTTTCAGAACCTGATACGGAAAAACACACATGGTTGATGAGAAACATGTCGATCTAGAATTAAACGTAGAGAATTGGTATGAACAATCTATAAACTTAAAACCTGAAGAAAAACCCAAATCCCAGATTCAACAAAGAAGCTTTCTTCATCCCCAGAAAAGGTTTCATCATCATTTAAAACACAAAGAAACAGAGAGTGATTCAAGATGATATTACCTTTGCTTTCAATCTTTCCACTAATACCAAGCTGGCTAATATCTCCAAGACTGCCTCTGCCCTTCAAGTACTGGCTCAAAAGATTGCATGTCTGAGCAAAGTTGGACTTCTCCTTGTGAACGGAATTCGCCATACTCAACTTCCTTGGATGGAACTGTAAATCCCGATGCGTTCTTTTGAAGAAACAAACAAGTTTTCAAGGAAAACGGAAGTGGGTGGATGTTGAAAAACTGGTGATTACTTGGCAGGAGGCAGGAAAAAGAATGGTGAATATTTATGGAAGTCAGGTACTTGGCTTTGAACATTATTGCTTTAAGCACGTTTCTTTTGCATTATAATAACAAAAAAAAAGGTGCTGAGGAACCAACTGGTACCAGATCGTGATGGTCCTGACGGTGACAAGTTCCTTCGGAAGTTGCTCCTGTAATTTCCCTGTAGACTTTTACGTTTTTGCCCTTGGCTTTATTTTGCACAGTTCTTAGACCTTGGGAGGTACTCCAAATTTTCCAACTATTTATATTCAATTAGAGTCAATATTAATTAATAATTTACAAAAACAAATTGCATCTAAACAAAATAATTATTTGTAAATTTAAAAAATTTTGAAGATACATTCCTAAATCACATTATACTCTCTCCTATTTAAAATAAGTGTCGTTTTAGAGGGATTTTAATTATTCAAAATAAGTGTCGTTCATAATTTTTCATGTATGTTTATAATTTTATTTCCAAAATTACCTTTTAATTTCTCTCACATCTTAATTATATAGATTATATTTCAAGGCAATTCAACATGTAATTAATAAAGATATATCAAATAATTTACTAACTTTTTTAATAAATATGTATATCTCTAAAATGGTACTTATTTTGAATAAAATGATGTATTAAATAAGTGAACATATGAAAACATTACGGAGTTATCCTTATCTACGACTAAAATTTAGGATATGGCTTCGAGAAGCACCTTTGAAGAAATGTCTGAATCGTGTCAATTGCGTGTGGCAGCTTTTTGAACGGTTGTGTCCTTTAAGGTAATTCCATGCACCGACGGGAGTCCGCAGTTAATATCTAACAGCGTTAGTTAGGTTGGAGTCGGTCTACTTGAGCACGTGGGACCCACCAAAGTTATCTGAAAAAACAATTCTTTCACGTTTCTATTTAAGTTCCCAGTCCAATAAGATGCTGGCAATAGTGTTGGTTATTTTTGACCGGGTGATTCATCCTTTATTTTCGGTTGCGATATTAATTTGTAATTTAATGCACGTGTTAAACGATGTAGCCACGTGCCTCAAGGACAAGTTGGGGTGGGGGGGTGCATGCTAACTAACGTACGCCTCTGCAGTTACACTCCACGTGGCGCCATTTGTGTAAGGATTAATTAATCATTATTAGTTTATTGCTCGTTTTTGAGTGTTATGCATGCACATATAAAATGCTTTAGGTCTTGATGATTATTTTATAGAAAGAGAAAAGAATATGTCTACGACAAGCCAATACAGTTGTGATTCATTTATTTAAAATTTGATATTGGGAGTAAGGATGGCAGCCCAATTAGGGTTACTTGGACCACCAGTCGGCCATTTCTTTACCATACACTAAATTTTTACGTTAAATTTAGTGTAAAAAAGAAATATTATAAGAATTTTTTTACATTAAATTTGGTGTTACTTCAATTATTTTACACCAAAATTTTTCAAAGAATATACCACAATAATTTAGTTATTTAACTAAATTAATTTATATTTATACAATAAATTTTATTTATTTATTAAAAATAAATTAAAATTATTATTCTTAATTAATTAATATACTTTATATTAAATTAATATTATTTAAAAATATATTTAATATTATTGCAACAACAAACCAATAATATACACAAATATAAACTGATTAAATTTTCTCATTTAACCTCTAATCATTTGAATTTTTATATTGTTCCCACAAATGTTCAATCAATATATTACGAAGCAATTAGTATATTATATTCAATATTAATCTAGTTTTAAATGTCTCAATGTGATATTTGTAATGATATATTTTGTGTAAAGTAATATATATTTTAAATTTAATTACTTAATAAAGTATGTAAATAAATCAATTTTTGAAAATGACATAAAAAGAATATGTTAAAAAGGAAATGAACAAAGTTGTCTTTTTACAATTTTTAGTGCATGAATAGGAATACGTTAAATTTGATGTGTTACTATTCATTATACTATTTTGGTGTAAAATTTTGATGTTTTTTTTAGTAGATTCATTGGTGTCTTGATTAGAGATGGCCTCAAGACCGCTTGACCCAATTGGGAGGCATAGACGTAGCTATATGGGGCTCATGGTGCACTGGGCCCCTCAACGTTTTTAAAAATTATATATATATAAGTATAGAGTTATTTGGAATTTATTGGTGTACTGGGCCCCTAAAATTTTTAAAAATAAAATTTTGAGCCCTCCTATATTAAATTTCTGGCTCCGTCAATGTTGGGAGGGAAAGCTTTTGAATAATTTTATAACCTTAAAGTTACAAGTTAAAATAACTTCATTATAAAAATTACAGATTGTATTATAAATATTTAGAAAAGTATAATAAAATGCTTTTTACCTTTATTTTAGAGTTAACCTTATCTTTTACTTGTCTTATATCATTTATTCAATTTTTTGTTCACTTGTGGTATCTAATTAAATTATTTCGTGTGAGTTTAAAAAAGATATTAGTACAAGTGAGAAAAACACAAGGACATACCGGTCATGATTTGAACTTAGAAAATTAGTAGTCTCCTAGGCTTGGTTTGATCTACTAGAAGGTCTCCCACATTTTAGACGTGCATAAAGAATTTCCAATCTCGATCCAAGTTTCTTCAAAGCAATTCACTTAACGAAAACCCAATTAATGGTTATTCTACTTTGACTTATGGAGTTCGATTTGAAATGTCCATAGAACAGACCATAGCAAAATTAAGCGGCCACCGCGAGAAAAATCAAAATCTTGTAAGGGATAATCTTGTTTGACAAAGAAAAAAGGTGGTTGTGTCGGAAGGGTGGCTTTTCATCATAGGTGGGGTATGACTATGAGGGGTTGCCACTTGATAATTGAAAAATCAAAACCAATTTTAAATTAAATTGATCGTTGAAATTTAATGCAATGCTTTAGTTCTTCTTCGTCGTCTTGTCATTGAGCTACATTCTTTTAATCTTGTACTTACCTCATCTTTTGAATTGGATTCTAAGCTATGATA
>JAOSBK010000005.1:5006146-5027623 GCA_027568895.1 Erythroxylum shatona | reverse complement strand
ACCGAAGAGATAGTTCAGTAATGTATTGAGGCCAATCAGGGTAAATATGAAATCTGGCCTTGATATAGTTAAGGTGCCATTGGAGAGCTACATGATCTAAATGCATCGAGGCCAACCTAACTTTGGATTCAGGTGGGGTAGCATCTAATGAAAAAAACTGCTCACATTTATAGAGCCATTCTTTAAGATTGGAACCATCAAAGCGAGGAAACTCAACCTTAGAGATCCTAGTAGCGTAAGACTGAGTTTGAGAATGAGAAGGTCGATTTCCCAACCTATCGTCAACGGGTTGCATCATCGGAGACTTTCCAGAATCTTCCTTCCTTGCCCCAAAGAGCATTCACCTCTACTACCCTCTTTAGCACTTAACAGCATCTCCAAACGAGTTAGTTTGTCATTTACTTGCGAAATTTCTGCTCTGATGTCCTTAACTTCCGACTGGGTCTGAGCTAATTTATCCGCCAACACAGCTTCCATTTCCAACTCTGTACCTCCTTGTATCCCCGCCTGGGAACGTGTAATCGTCATTGATGATTTCTTAGAGAACCGAGGAACTTACGATCTCTGATACCACCTGTAACCGGAAATGCCAGTTACTCAGATTTCAATAAAGGAACCTAGCTAATGGAATAGATTCCGGTGACTGCTATCAAAACAAACCAGAAAATAGAGAGTGTTTGTGAGAGAAATTGCATATATTCAGATATCCTTATTACAACGATGAATTTCCTTATATATACCGGAAATCCCGCACCTTCACACTTCCTTCTCTTACTACCCATATCTTACTAACAGAATTTCTAACAGAATTGTTAACAAACTAACAATCGCAGATCATCTTTTAGAGTTTTGTACCCAAACGTGGCTTGGCAGGCTTGAGCTTCTTTATTTACCTTTTACGTTTGGATAATTATGCTGTAACACGATCCTTCTCGGACGAGTCCGGCATTGTACCGTTCTTCAACAACCCCCACTCTGTTCTAGATACCGAAAAGAAACGGAAATCTTACCTTTCATTTACTCTTAATTGATGACAGCTTGGTAATTAATGGCGTTATTCGGGGGTATCTTTAGGTTAGGATGCCACAATGGGTGGTTCTAAGTGCGGCGACCGTGAGAAGATAGACTACCGGTTTGGGTATGAAAGGACCATCCAAGCCGGCCGGACCCTACAGTGTACATTCTGTTTCCTTTTACTATAGAAGCTTAAATTCATTTGTGTGGTTCTTTTACATAGTTTCTCAAAGGTTAGCTTACCTAATATTCATTTTTTCATAATGAGTTGAACGGCTAGTGTTGAGGTTTGTACTGGGTCTCTGATGAAATGCTATGGAACAGTGTTTGTATACATATTGAAACAAAGAAAATTCTTAAGCTATGTTAGGTTTGTTTGAAAGATGCTCGAGTTTCTGTATCTGATATCTGACTTCATATCAAGTTCTGGTTCTGGTTCTGGTTAACGCATTGTTGACTGTTAATGGTTTGTAGCTTCAAAAGCCTATGAATATATACGAATGATTTTGGTAAGTGAAAGGTGAATTTGTTGTTTCTACTAATCACCTGTACTCCAAAAGAAGCAATTCTTGCTATGTGATATGCTCTTTAGCTTGTTTCGTGGGACATAAGATGTTTAAAGTCTGCAATGTAAGGTTTCTTGGTGGTTCTTGGTTCAGTATGTATGTTTCGACTGCAGAAATTGGAAAATGCATGGTCATGGTGAACTTCTAAACTTTGCTTGACTAATCATTAGTTGGTTTCCCTTATTATGGTGGTATGATGAGGTTTTAAACGTATTAGAAATTTTCCTCTTCATAGGAGAAAAAGGTAGTTTACCATCTTGTTCTTTTCATTCAAGAAAGGTGATTGGGAAATTTACTTGAACAGTGGTCATCACAATTCCATACTGAAAAGGAGAAGAGAATTACTGATCACATCTAGTATATGATTTTTTTTAATCCCTAATTAGATTTGCTGTATATATATTATAGATTAGGGATCTTACAAAGACATCTCTCCAACTTTATAGGGTGATCCATTGTCCACCTACTTCACTTCATCATTCTAGTTGGTCCTGCAATCATCGTTCCATCCAGGATTGGGACACAGATCCTAGAAACATAACTTCAAAATCATAGTTGTCAACTTCGAAGGTCCCAACTTTCTTGTATCTGTAGCACTGTCATAAGGGTTGCTGAACTTGCCTGTGGAGCCATTTTTGACTTGGGAGATCGTTATTTCTCACCCAGCAGCGGTTCTTTGATCCTAGATTCGGATGTATGTTGGTTGTTCAGGTTGTTGAGGCTGAAATTGTGGTCCTTGCTTGCTCCCATAGCTAAAATCTGCCTTGTGGAGATGTCATTACGAACTTAAGATTGTAAAATGGAGCATTCACTCAATCAGAAACATAGGATAGTCCACAAATTTCTTGGTGGATGAGAATTCAACACATATGAACTGGAAGATTGGATGAAGTGATGAAACTTCTTGGAAATAATATTTTCTCACAGCCATTCTTTAGCTTTTTTTTCTCTGTGTTTCTTCCTGAATCAGTAGACAAACTTTACTTGCCTCTAATTAGTCGTCCAAATTAATAGAACTTGTCGTTATGTATTTTTGAGTAAAGGGGTTTGATTAGATCAAACTGTAAGAAAAAACAGAAACTAACGAGTGAACATAGTCTCTCCTTACCAGATTTGATTGAATTGAAGTATTTATGTTTTGTCGATTCTCTTCACAAGCCCTTTAATGTATATATCATTGGACTTCTTGTCATGTCGAAGACCTCAGAAATATCTGGGCCTGAACAGGCTCGAAAGCTGAGATTTTATCTCTTCTACAGAGTCGGTCTCATTCCTTCTCCACCTCACATCAGTACTTCCAGTCCACGTCGTGAACCTGTATCCAAACCATCCAATCAGATTTCACCCATTTCACCCTTTATCCTACACATATCTCTTCTCCAATTCCAAGCCACACACATACATTCTCACCCTCAAAACAACCCAAACCCACTGCCTTTTAAAACCACTTCCTGCATCTCATTATCTCTTTGTCGACCAGAAGAACACATTACCATAAACGTTTAAGCAATGGCCACTGTAACCTCTGCAGCTGTTACCATCCCATCTTTCACCGGTCTTAAGACAAACACCTTATCATCAACCAAGGTGAGTGCCACCGTCAAAGTACCGGCAACACCCGTCTCCAGGTTCGGCGTCAGAGCTTCAATGAAGGAAGTTGGTGTAGCCGTTGTGGCCGCCGCAGCAAGCACAATGCTTGCCTCCAATGCCATGGCCATTGAAATCCTGCTCGGAGGTGATGATGGGTCGTTGGCTTTTGTTCCAAGCAACTTCTCTGTCCCTTCCGGTGAGAAGATTGTGTTCAAGAACAACGCTGGTTTCCCACACAACGTTATCTTCGACGAGGACGAGGTCCCGAGTGGTGTTGATGTTTCGAAAATCTCCATGAGTGATGAGGACCTCCTCAATGCTCCTGGTGAGACGTATGCTATTACTTTGACCGAGAAAGGTGATTACACTTTCTATTGCTCACCTCACCAAGGAGCTGGTATGGTGGGTAAGGTCACCGTTAATTAAGTCTCATCTCATGTGTTCACTCCCTTTTTTCTGGCTAATAATCTATAGTTATATCCATTTGAGTATGGTCTTTGAGAGCATGTATTTGATGAACCAAAATGTTCAGTTGGCTTTCAGTCTTGATTGGATTGTTCTAATCAGGTAATTTAGGGGATAAATCAACATCAGTGAAAGTCTAATATGCCCAGTTTGGAAAGATTCACTAGTTTGTAGTGTTACTCCTATAGATTGTAATTTGTAATCAATGTAGACGGATCAAAGTGAAGAATGTAGAAGACTTACACTGTGTATGTTTCAAGGGAATGGAAAAGAATCGGGAGTAATGGAAAGGAAATTAATTAAATTTTCCTTGTATGGTTAATTAATTAATAAAAAAAAGGAAAGTAAAGGAAAGTAAAGAGAGGGAAATTAAACCTCAAAATTTTTCTCTTAATCAAAAAAAAAAATTTCCGTCCAAAAGTGGATGAAAATGGAGGGAATTAAAAAAATTGACACAATTTTATCAAAAATATCTCTTTATAAAAGACTATTTTTCTCCTATCCTATTGTCTTCCACTTTTTTTTTCTCCTGCAGTCTCCTGGCTTTTTTTTTCTTCTCCTGCTTTTTTTTTCTTATCCTGCAGCCACCATGTATGTTATCAAAACTAAATTTTTTTCTTCTCCCTTTTAAAAACTAAATTTTGTTAGACTAAAGTTGAAATTTTGTTTCGATGAACCAAGCCGAAACTTTTGGTGTGAAATTCTGAGATGATATGCCATTAGTTACCATTACATTGCGGGGGAAGCACAGACCGACCTGCGGATCATATCATATACGTTCAACATTTATTTAATTGTTTGTATTTCTTATTCGTGCCAAAAATATAACCACATAAACATGGCAATATCAAACTAAATTAACATTATTTCAAGGAGTTCGAAATTGGTTTCTAATTAGGTGTTAAATAGAGCTCAAATTTCATTTGAAAAATAGCGAACTGGATTTGCATGCTCTTGAAGACTTTGGATGTTCTAACCAAAAATCACATACGTGTCGAAAAATATGGATTTTTACAAACAGTTATATGCATGGGCAGATTTGTCAAATTTATATATTATTACCTAATTTCCATTCTTTTCCATCTATATATCCAAACAATGGAAATTCTATTTCCTCTCACTTATTTTAAGAAACTCTAATCCAAACGAAGGAAATTAAATTTCACTTCTTTTCCTTTCATTTCGTTTCCTCATTTAAATTTACTCTCGTTTCCTTTACATCTTAGATTGCTATACACAGTGTTAATTTTTCATTCCATACCTATTCCCTTTTTTTTATACCCACTAAACAAGCACCCCCTGAATATATTCATTACTTAACTTGCAAAACAAATATTTTTAAACCCCCATCTCGCTTTTACAAAGCACTCTCCCTCTCTAAATCATTGCTCTCTCTCGTTTAAGTCGTCAACAGCTAGCATCTCAATCACCGTTTTCACCCTCAATTGTGGACCACCACAATACTGCGACCCCGCAAGCGATCGTCTCCCATCCAGTGTGCTGTCGCCTCACACCTGCTACCCAAACGCCTCTACCTCTAGTCCTCTATTCCTCAAGTCGCCGACCACCACTATCCCATACCTTTCGGCATCTGGTTCGGTCACTGCCTTGCACCTCCAACTACAAATCATATTAGATCTGGAATTTTGCAAATCCATATGAGCTTTGGGTAGAAGGAGGTGAGGAGGTGTTTATGTTTAGGTTTTGATTTGAGTTGACGGTTTAGGGCTTTGAAAATTTAGCTTTCAAAGAGCTTTTTTTTTTTTTTGGTATAAAGGGAAAAAGTACACAGGACACTAAATGAGGCGGGGGAAACGATCCTCTAAAAAGAGAGGAAGGTACCCTGTAGGTGTAACATCAAAATAGGTGATACCAATGTCTGCTGGACCTGTTTGGGTAGCGAGCCAGTCGGCGCATCTGTTGCTCTCTCGGTACACATGCCGATGAACAACAGACCAGTTCCGGTTGAGAAGTTCCAGGATACCCATAACGATAGGATTGCCTGACTGAGAGCGGGACGTCACTGAAGAAAGGAGCTGGTGCACCCCCAACGAGTCCACTTTCAGCTCAATCCGACGAACGCCCAACCGCCAAGCTAGGGACAGTCCTGTGTAGACAGCCCAGAGCTCCGCTTACTGCGCTGTGCACCACCCTATAAGCTGAGAGAATCCACCTAGCCAATTGCCGTCACTGTCACGGAGAAGTCCACCGGCCGAGGCCGTGAAATGGGTGCGATTACAAGCCCCATCGGTGTTTAGCTTGACCCACTCAGCTGGCGGGTGACACCACCCGATCTGGTGCTCCTGGCGAGGTCAAAAGCCGGTAATGCCCAGACTAGGCCTCTCGAAGGCCTTCTTAACCTGAGAACTTTTACGGTTTAGTCGCTACTTAATATTAGATTTTTTAGTTTCAATTGAACATCTTAGCTTAGTAAGGGGTTTTGGAGAATAAGGAGTTTTGTTTCTATATATTTTTTACGTATTTTAAATTCTTGATACTTGTGTTTGGAGTTGTTTGCATCGTAGCAATGAGTTCACTTGCTTGAGGAAATAAACGTCGGCTTGCTTTTGGGTTGTTGCTTTAATGGGCTTGGTGATGCCTATTTTAAGTTTCACAAAATATAACCCTGTTTTGTTTGATAGGGGATTGTTTTCAATTTGAATTGCATGGATGATAATAAAAATAAATAAAATTTTGTTAATACTAATAAAAATAAATAAATTGATGTTATTTAAAATTTTTATTATTATAGTTTTTGGAGACAGGTAAAATTATAAAGTATGCAACAATAAATGATTTTATTATATGATAAGTTTTTAAGCAAAATAATAAAAAGATATCTTTTAAAATAGCTAACTCGAGATCATGCTTTTAAATTCAGAAATTATATATCGCAAAACAACAAACGTAATTTGGAATTGATAATGCAATGGGAGAAATACAAGAAAAAAATTGATTACTATTATTAAAATAATTAATTTTGTAAAGAGTAAGTAGCCTAGTTCTTGGTACTCTCTTCATAGAGGTTATTTCCAGTCTTTTATAGACTACAAATTTGCAAAATAGAAAGTATACGATAAGTGACTATTATCAATGTCTTCACCTTTCATGTTAAACATCATGTGTTAGAGAATATATAAAACTAATTGAGTTGGCCTCACATAATAGCTTAAGTTATTGTGGTGAAATGGTCACTTAATATGGTATCAGAGCCTCTATGACCAAATGTTCATGAGTTCGAATCCTACTACCCACCTATTCTAATTAAATTAAACACAAGGTAAAGTGGGCCTGTGCAAGTTTCAAGCTCAAAGGGCTTTCACTTGAGAGGGTGTGTTAGAGAATATATAAAACCAATTGAGTTGACCTCACATAACAACTTAAGCTATTGTGATGAAACGGTCGCTTAATAGTTGCATGTTATAAAAAGTTAGATTAATCAGTTGCAAAATGTAAACAAAACAAATTAATTATTAAAAATACTATTCTATTGTCAAACAAATTGTTATTTTTGAACTCAACTATTCTAATGAGATAGTTCTTGTGATGATTTCAGCTAAGGGAAGAATTCATCAAGTGTCAATGTTATCTATTGATGTTTCATATTACTGTCTTGATAAGCCAGAGCTCGCATGAACTTTTGTTTAATTAGACAAAAGTAATTTGGGAAATTTAAATTGGGAATTTGTTTAGGCCTTTTCTTGAGAATGAGATTTAATCTCAAATAGATGGTGCAGATTTTAGATGTAGCATCTCAATATTGCTTTGATCTTTCAAAGAACTGTTGTAATGAAAACAACAGGTTGTGCTCAAAATGCAATAACCTTTTAGTACCTGTAGTGTTGAAAGATGCCTCCATAATCTGAAGTTGAGTTGGCATTAGGAGAGACAAAGGCAAGAGTGAAGTTCAATTGGTTACTTGAAATTGGAAGATATAGATGCATTAGCTATTTGTCATGCATAATCAAGTCACATCTTTTCAATTTTTTTAAAGAAAGAGGATACTTAGCAGAATTATAAAGGTTATGATTGATTAATGAGGGAAGTTTTGGTACCAGTGGATACTTAATTTAAGATCTAATTCCAGAAGCGTTAGACTGAAACTGCTAATAATGCGTAAGGATTGCTGTAATGCAGTTCCTAAATTGATTATTACGACTAGAGATTGATAGGTGTGAGTTTTGTTTCTAGCCCAGTAGGTTGGGTTGATGTTATTTTGAAATCTTGAAATTTCTTGGTGGAGAAAAGGGCTTGGTTTTAACAATTCTCAGTTCTCATCTTCATACACATTGACATTGGACTGCTATTGATAGTAAGGCAGTTATTGGAGCCTTGCATATTAAAGATCGATTGACTGTTAACATATTAACAACAAACATGTCTTTTCCTTTTACTTTTAGCATGTTATGATTTTGATGGCGAAAATGTAGGTAAACCAAGTGCTTCTTGTAATTAAATAAAGATAGATAAGATAAAAGTCTGTGAAATAGTTTTCTTTTAATTTTACTTTTTTTCTTGGTTAGACTCTGAATTTTAAATTTAATCTTACTTACGGTGTTAGTTATCTTATACTTTTCCAGGAAGAGAAGTCACAGATCTATAAGGGTATAACAAGGAAGGGAATGGAGTTCCTTGATTTGCAAGTAGAGCATATCTTTTTTTTGTTGAGAAATTAAAATTCATTTAGAAATAATAAAAAATGTGTAAGTGTACATCAAGTGATCTCACCCACGTGAGACAGCCTAACTGTAACCCAAGGCTATTTCCACAAAGCATCCGCTGGTTGACTATATGCATCGGGTTGTTTTGGTTGCGCGTCTCTCGTGAAGGCCTGTTCGAGTAAGAAAACTGGCCAGGCCCAATATTACTGACAATGACATTCCCAAAAGAAATAGTTGGGTTGGTTTGAACATGTCCTGTTCTAAAGCGTAATCGGGTAGTTAAAAATACAACAGTTTTTAAAGGGGAGTGCCTCCATTTCCTACCCCAGACAAAGTACTTCCTCTTGTCAACTCCTCAAGGCTAAGCCGCTTACAAATTTCCCTTTCCACTTTCGTCGTTTGACTTCTTGAAGGCCAAGCTAAGTTCCAAACGCAATGCCAGCGTCGGCGTCATCTCCCCTACCAATCTCCCCTTGCCGGAAGTACGACGTGTTCCTCAGCTTCTACGGCAAGGACACGCGAAAAGGGTTCGTGAGTCTCCTGTTCGCGGCGCTCTCCCGGAACCAAATTGACACCTTCATAGACTACAACCTGCAAAGAGGCGAAGCCATAGAACCTGCCCTGTTGGAGAAGATCGAACAGTCCCATGTCTCCGTCGTCATCTTCTCCGCTAACTACGCCGCCTCCGAGTGGTGCCTCCAGGAGCTCGCCAAGATACACCGCTGCATGGAGACAATGGGACACATGGCCATCCCTGTCTTCTACCGTCTGGACCCCTCGATCGTCCAGGAGCTGACCGCGTCTTATGGCCAGGCCCTGGCCGGTCACGGCGAGAAGTTCGATGGACAGCTAGTGGCGGATTGGCGGCGGGCTCTCCAGTATATTAGCTGCTTAAGCGGCCGGGTCTCGCTGGATACTAAGTGCGTGTTTTTTCCATTCTGATTCTCTGCTTTTTTGTTTTCATTTTCTAGTTTTGAGTGGAAGAGTTGTTGGTGTGCAAGTGGATGACTGCTCCCTGGATTGTAGATGTCTGTGCATTAACCCTTATACCAATAGCTTTTGCATTAGCTTAGGTGGGGGGTGGTAATTATTAGGTCCTGGATTGGGGAGATCTTGAATGTTTTCTGTGAATTGTTGGGGATGAGCTGATTTTTTGATGTGGCTCCCGAGGTTTTAGCATAATCCTTTCCGTTTCGTCTGTGTTACTTCTTTTGCTGGTTTTGATTGTATTTTTGAATGTGTTGCTAGGACTGAGGCCAGCCTTATCGATGACATAGTCAGAGACGTTTCAAAGAAATTGGAGCTTTTGCCTTTTGATGATGTCAATGATGATGGCTTTGTTGGACTTGATTCTTGCATTTCAGAAGTTGAGCTGCTATTATGGAGGAATGATGTGAAATCTGTTGGCATTTGGGGGATGGGCGGGATTGGTAAAACAGCTCTGGTGGAGAAGTTGTTCAACAAGATTTCTTCCAAGTTTGAAGATAGTTGCTTCATTAATGTTGGAGATGAATTGGGGAACAGCTCATTGGTTGGGCTGAGAAACAGGATCCTTTCAATGTTGCTCAAGGTGGAAGATCACACAATTGGCACACCAAGCGTGCTATCCATGCCAACTAGGAGAAAGCTTCAGAAGAAAAAAGTTCTAATTGTTCTGGACAATGTAAACAGCCATCAACAGATAGAAACGTTGGCAAGGCACCACCAGTTAAATGGTCCAGGAACCAAAATGCTCATAACTAGCAGAGACAGACAGGTACTGAAAAAGGGATGCGATGCGATGTACGAGGTTAAGAGATTATCCTATCGTCATGCTTCTCAGCTTTTCAAAAAGCATGCTTTTCTAGAATCTCATTGCACAGACAGGTTCATGGATCTGTCAAAAAGGCTAGTGAGATATGCGGACGGTATTCCCAAAGCTCTTGAAGTTTTAGCCTCCAAGCTACACAACAAGGGATCAAAACAATGGGAAAATATGCTGTCGAAATTGGCAAACTTTCCTGATAAAGAGATCAGTGAAGTTCTGAAGAAAAGTTATGATCAGTTGGAAGATCATGAAAATAGTATATTTCTCGACATTGCATGTTTTTTTGTTGGGGAGGACTTGGATTGTGTTAAAAGGTTCATAGATGCCAGTGGTTGTGATGCAACTAGTGCATTGAAAAGTTTAGAAGACAAGTCTCTCATCAAGATTTGGAGAAAAAGGGTGGTCATGCATAATTTAGTGCAAGAAATGGGTCTGGACATAATTCGACAACAGTCCCTTCAAGAACCTGGACAGCGTAGCAGGTTGCGGGATCCTAAAGATATTTGTCGTATAATTCAGAAACAAAGGGTAAGTCTAACAATGAACTTAGTGCCCTTTGGGTAGTTGTTGTGTTTTGCTTTTCTGCTTAGTAATTCTCCTTTTGACTTACAGGTAAGAAAAAAGATAGAAGGTATGGTACTTGATCTGTCACAAATTCAAGATGTACACGCAAGTTCTACATTTTTCTCACAGATGCACAACCTTAGATTGCTGCGTTTCTATAATTCATACCCTGGAAGACAGAAGGTATTCCTTCCAGACGGCGTTGAATTTCTACCAGATGGGCTTAGAAGTCTTGTATGGTATCAATACCCTTTAAAATCTTTGCCATCAGCTTTTAATCCGGCAAATCTTGTTGAACTTCGCATGCCTCATAGTCAGGTTGAACAGCTCTTGGACTCTGACCAGGTGATAATAACAAAGGTTAGAAATAATTATGGTTAGGGATACATATACTCTTTGAGCTTACCTTGTTTCTTCTGTTGCAGTATCTTAGGAACTTGAAAGTAATTGACCTAAGTGACTCCAAGGAGCTAACAAGAATTCCTAACTCGTCCAAAGTTCCTGACCTTGAGGTTCTCATTCTGAAGGGTTGTATCAAATTGGTTACAATGCCATTGTCTATCAGCCAAAGGAAGCTGACATATCTTTCATTGCAAGGTTGCATAAGTTTGAAAGAGCTACCCTCTTCCATTGAATGCTTGAGAAACCTTTCCTACCTGAGTCTAGAAGATTGCAAGAATCTCTGCACTTTCCCAAGATTTGGCAAGCTGACAAATCTTAAGTTCCTTTCTCTGCGTCAGTGTTCACAGTTGACACAGTTTCCAGATCTTCCATTGAATCTAAATGTGCTAAACTTAGGAGAGACAGAGATTACCGGAGTTCCTCCATCAATTGGGCAGCTTTCTAGGCTTTGCAAGTTAGATTTGAGTTACTGCACTAAGCTAGAGAGTCTTCCGGACTCTATTGGTGATTTGGTACTTCTTGAACAGCTTAGTATTGAGGGATGCTCAAAGCTTGCAAATTTTCCAGATTGCTTTTGCAACTTGAAATCTCTCGGCTCTCTTAAAGTAACTTTTCAGGATCCAGATCGGTTCCCAGAGAAGTTAGGGGACGTGGAAACATTAAAGCACCTTTGGCTGGCTGATTGTAGCATAACAAAAATCCCATTCTCTGCCAGTCACATGAGCAAACTGGAAAGTCTGGGATTTTGGAGGTGTAAATCTCTTGTTTTGAGTCCTCTCAGAGGTTTTAATAATCTAAAAGTACTACAAGTAAAGTTTTGTGGTATATCAGAAGTTCCTGATGATCTTGGATCACTAACATCCTTGGAAGAATTACAACTGAGTGAAGAAAATTTGATGAGCATACCATCAAGCATCAAAGAACTCTCTCGGTTATCTACACTTTCTGTACGTGGTTGTAAGAATCTTGAAAGTTTGCCTGAGCTGCCACCGGCTATACAAATGTTGGACACATTCAATTGCATCAAGTTAAGATCTGCACCAAGTTCAGTGGCTGAATATCGCGCTGAACATGGAATTGGTCACGGGTACTTCATGTTCGGCAATTGCTTTGGCCTAAATGAAGATGAGCATTGCAAGATTATAGATGGTGTACATCTCAGTACTCAAAGTTTGACATCATGGCTCTTCAGTGAGGTCTCTCTCTTTCCTTCTCGTCTGGTCTCTTGCATCATTAACCCTTTGGATGTTGGCTAAAAACATTATATTATATCAGCTATTTTTTTCTTCTTCTCTTCATTTGCATTTTATTTCCCCTGATCCATGAACTTGGACTTGCCAACGGCTCAGGAATATGAGGAATTGGAATATGACAAGGAGGAAAGTTCTGGATCAAGACACCCTGAGTTCAAGATTGTGTTATGTGTCCCAGGAAACAAGGTTCCCAAGTGGTTTGACTTCCAAACTGATGGTTCTTCATTGTCAGTAAGTCCGATTGAGAACGGAGTGGTAGATATCCGTCAGCTTGCTTTCTGTGCTGTTGTGCACTGCAATGGCCATTATGATTATCATAATTCCAACATCAAATGTGAATGCCATCTGAAAACCAAGTTCGGACGCCGCCTTTATCTAGATTCATACTGTAGACCTCAGATCTTGGTCGATGAGGACAACTCGTGGGAGGACCATGATCTCCTGCAGTCACAACATCTGTTTCTTTGGTATCACTCAGATGTGTTCAACGTGGCTGAGTACTATGTTGTGGAGGGGAGTTTCGAGTTCTACCCTGTGGATATGGAGGGTGAACCGTTACTGAAGTGTGAGGTGGTGAGTTGTGGTGTGGTTGAAATGGGACGTAGTTGTGGGATTGGGATATATGATGATGGAGACCATAATGATGATGATGATGATGTTATGGAATAAGCCAAGGATTCTCAATGCTTTGAATGAGAGTCTTTTCTTTAGATGTCACAAAATGTTTGTTAATGGTTTTTAAGATTCAGAGGTATCATATTCAACTTGAGAAGAATTGAAGTTGCCATACTGGTAGGTGAAGTGGAGCCCAAACATGAATTGCTGTTGTTGTGGAATCAAGATCTCATAGAGTATTCAAAAAAAAAAAAAAAGATAGAGTACATCTAGATTAGGGGAATAATTTTACATTGATGAGTTTTGGATTATTTGACCAATCCATACGAAATAAGTCTTTGCATGCGAGATGAGATATGCAAAGATTACAGCCAAGGTCAATAGGTTTGCTTACCTTGTTTGTAACTGTAAACAGTGAGCAGATGTTTATGATCATCAAACAAAGGAGACAAAAAAGAGATGGAGAAAATAGTTTCAAAGAGAAGAAAGGTTTTGAGGATTTTTTTTTTTCCTATTTGAAATGGGAGAAAAATAGCATGCGTAGAAAATTCATTATTTTGTCCAATAGAAATTATATTGATATGGCACAAAAAAAAAGAGTAACTATTCTTTTATAAAGTTGCGAAGAGCTAAATTCACTCCAAGTCTTCCCGTTTAGTCGGTGGCTGATGCATCGTGAGAGCGAATATTTTGGGGACCGAAGGCGAATTTATTCGATGATTGATGACCCCTACACCTAATCTATGGCCACCGACGAGTTCCCAATGTCTATTTAGTTGAACATATATATATATATATATATATATAGGTAAAATAAAACTTCATTTTAACTTTGCATTTTAATACCATATAATTTCTGTCACGACTACTCATATCCACATGGAATAAGATTGTGTTGGATATTTAACTAACAATCTAAAACTGCTTAATATGATATGAATTTGATACTCAACTTACAAAACACATAGGGTTGTTTAATTAAAATTTAAGTAAAATGCTACAAACTCATTAATTTGGCACAACATTTGATTATATGATATAAGAAAAATAAATTGTAGCTCTCATGACTTGGGGCTTTTCATTAGATAATTTTGGAAAATATATAATTAAATTAAATTGAAAAAAAAAGATCATTCTCTGAACATGTACCAGTTCAATCTGTATGTGAGATTTGTAACTCATCAAGTCAAAATTTGTCACTCAAATAGCAAATTTGATCACAAAGATGATAAGCCTTGGTGACAAAGTAAAGAAAGTCAAACTAAATATATTAAAATGAATTTTCGCTAATTAGTTTTCCACTGCCTTCGCTTTCCGGACAAGTTCTTTCAAGTCCGGTTTTACAGGGTCTTGGTCGTTGTCGTTTTCTGGTCTTTTTTTTATTTGAAGTGAAACATCATTTGGTGTTCATCGGCTCTTTTTAGGATTTTGTTTTTGACAATTGCTCCCTGGAGGATTGATATCGTCTGTCTCTAAAGTCTAAAGAACAAAAAAAGAAAAGGCCAAAGAACAGAGTTTGTCTTTCCTCGTATCCCAAGACAGAATAATTAAACAAAGTGTCTTTTGAAGTTGTTGGCAAACCAAGCACCCATTTGTTTGGGAACCAATTTCTTTATTCTTCCTTGAAGATGATTTGCTATAGCAGATAAAAAGTTGTTGTGATCGATGCGATGCTAATTGGTCACGCTAGCACCAACCATTTTTCAGAGGTTCCTTACCACTGATTTTAATCATGACATCAACACAGGTGGCCAAACCTCGCAAGTTTTGAGAACTTTTGTTGGTTCTTTGCTCAGGTCACTCTGATGAGAAAAAAATTATAATTATCTTTAAGCGACAATATAATGGATGAAATTTGATTTTGTTTTTTGGAAGAAATGAATCACATTTGGTTATCAGCTATATGATCTTCGCAGTTAATATGCCATTTCGATTTGTGTATAGTCGAAAATTCAGCAGCTAATGATTATGACAAGATTTTCAAAAAAGATAATGAACAAAGTATTTGATAAATTACCTATTAATTCAAGTTGAGTAGGCCACGTTGGAGAGCGACGCCACTCTCTCCGACTTTTCTCTGTTCTCGACTTGATTTTGACAACTTCAAACTAACAGACTTGTATCAACTCATGTTAGTAATTAGTAGAATCTTCAAACTAACGTCTCGCGTCACGTATTTTATTTAACCCATGCCTTACTCCACTTCTTTCAACCCTGTTACCTTACCCTACTAGTACTGGATATTTTGTCATAGAACAAACTAACAACAGTGTAAAAAATGGCAGCTTCCTCTCCCCGGTTACTAAAGTACGACGTCTTCCTGAGCTTCAGGGGCTCAGACACGAGGAAGGGTTTTTTGAGCTTCCTGTTCGAGGCGCTTGTCCGGAACCAGATCGACGCGTTCATAGACTACAACCTCGAGAGAGGAGAGGAGATCGCGCCTTCCCTTCTGGACAAGATATCCAACTCCCACCTCTCCCTCGTTCTTTTCTCTCCCTACTACGCCGCCTCCGAGTGGTGCCTGGAGGAGCTCGCCAAGATACACCACTGCATGGACCAGGCCGGGCAGCTGGTCTTGCCTGTTTTCTACGACGTGGACCCCACCGAGGTCCGCCAGCTGACGGGGAAGTACGAGGAGGCGATGGCCAGCCACGGCGAGCGGTTCGGCCCTGAGTTGGTGGAGAGTTGGCGACGCGCTATCGACGAGATAAGCTCTCTAAGTGGCTTCTCTTCTCAGGATACCGAGTCCGTACAGTAAACTTTCCATCTTTTTTCTTATTTTACGAATGGGAAAAATGGTTTCCTAGTCCATGCAATCCTGTGGGATTATTAACCACGCAACGGGTGATATATATTTCATCAGTATATATGATCGAGTTGCCTTAAATAATAATTTGTGTGCCTGTTGTGTCTTTTTGACTGGTGTACCGTACCTTGATTTGTCTGGATCGATCCTAGTACTAGGAAATTAATTGTTTTCGGGTATTGGTGTCTCATACCCTTCGGCTTTTTTGCCGGAGAGAGCTTAGTTTTCTTGAGTTCTTAATTTATATTCGTATCGTGCTTCCCCAATTGATTTTGTTTTCTCCTCTTGTGCAAAAGAAAAGAGTGGCAGAGCAATACAGAGAATGGAGCCAACTTACTTAAGTTGTTCTTAGACGAATTGTCGGACCAGGGTACGATATTTGATGATCTTGATTAATTATTTTTTTAGAATTGGATAGAAAATTTTTATCCTTATAAATTAGCTCATAAAGTTTAAAATGTGGGTTTATTAGGCCTTCCCAACAAAACTTACTACGATGAGATTTATGTATAATCCCTCCATCTCATATATAGCTCCAAGTAGACATCGTGTGATCATAATAGGCCACGAGTATCAACTCAATTTGGTTGGTAATTAAAACTTTATTATTAAAAAATTGAGTTCAAAACTCTCCAATTTCTAATATTGAAACACATTTGTACATCTGTCTGATTCTACATCAACTGAACCTCATGGAGAAATTAAAGAGCTTGCCTGTTATTTACATCTGACGAGGCTTAGAAAATTGAATAAATAATATCACTGAACACAGTTTAAGATTGTTCTATGTTTCTATTACTTGTCAAAGTTAGTGGAAAGTGTGTCTTCTCAAGTTGGTAGCTAAGCTTTATTTGTTGGACTTGGACTAGATCTCCCTCAAGTTTTGAAGCTTCCCATTTAGTCTATAGAAGTTACTGTGGTTTCCTCACTTGTGGCATTTTACTTACGCTTGCAAATATCCCTTCACGTTGTATCAGGTCAGAGGCCAAGTTGGTGGACGAAATCGTCAATGACATCCTGAAGAAACTGGAACTTATTCCTTCAAGTGATTTTCACTCTGGCTTTGTAGGGATGGAAGCACGAATCCAAGAACTTGAGTCATTACTAAGTCCCAGTAATGTCCTCTCTGTTGGCATTTGGGGGATGGGAGGCATAGGCAAGACAGCACTGGCAGAGAATCTCTTCAACAAAATCTCGGACGACTTTGATGGTCTGTGTTTTGTCAATGTCAAGGAAGAGTTAGACGAGTGTTCACTTGCTGTCTTAAAAAGCAAAATACTGTCGAGCGTCTTGGGGGTGCCCGGTTTGTCTATAGGCACACCAAGCTTGCTACCAATGCCTGTCAGGAGAAGGCTCCGAATGAAGCGGGTCCTTATCGTCCTTGATGATGTAACTACTCATCAAATGTTGCAGGCTCTAGCTGGACACCGCGATTTGTATTGTCCTGGAAGTAAGATCATTGTGACAAGCAGAAATAAGCAAGTACTTAAAAAATGGTGTGACAGGACCTTTGAGGTCAGGAAGTTAACGTACCGCCATGGCTTCCAGCTATTCAGATGGCATGCATTTGAAGATGATCTTCCCAGGGAAGAGATCTTGGAGCTTTCACGAAGGCTGGTGAAGTTTGTTGATGGCATTCCATTGGCTCTCAAGGTTCTAGGAGCCAATCTTTACGGAAGGAGCCTGGAAGACTGGGAGAGTACATTGGTGAAGTTGGAAAGAATTCCCGACAAGGAAATTATGCAGATCCTCCAGATAAGTTTTGACGGGCTGGAGCAACACGAGAAGTGGATATTCCTTGACATTGCTTGCTTCTTTAAAAGCTCTGAGAAGGATCATGTGGAGAGAGTGTTGGATGCCTGTGATTTTTATGCATCACATGGAATAACAAGTCTGATTGAGAAGTGCCTTGTTACTGTTTCGAACAAGAAGTTGAGGATCCATGATTTGCTGCATCAAATGGGCCAAGACATAGTCCGGAGAGAAAGCATTCACCATCCTGAAAATCGGAGTCTGTTGTGGGATCACAAAGAAATTTACGATGTGATGTCGAGAAACAAGGTAAAGCTCACATCCAATATTGTACAGAAATCGAGTGATGGAAATAGCTGCTTCTGATCCGGAAAGAGCATAACCCATTGCCTTACAGTTTCGAGTTTTTATATTGTACCTTTCGGTTATAAGTAAACCAACCTGTTCTAATCCAATCCGACCCTTCAGGGATTGATCTTAAAAAAGTTCGTAGTTATTCTCCGATTAAGTAAAACTGATTGTGTGGTTTTCCTAACCAGGGGACAGAAAAGATTGAAGGCATAGCACTAGACGTTTCCAAGTCTAGAGAAATGGCGCTGAGCTCTGCAGCTTTCTCTAGGATGCATAACCTCAGATTGCTCAAGTTCTACAATCCATGCCCCTTGAAAGTCAAATTACGCCTTCCAAGCGGCCTTGAATTTCTTCCAGACGAGCTGAGACTTCTCTCTTGGTGTCAGTATCCTCTAGAATCTTTGCCATCAGGTTTTTTCCCGGAGAATCTTGTTGAACTTCACATGCCTGATAGCCGAGTAAAACAGCTATGGGAAAACAATCAGGTTTGTTTTGCATTGCTATGAAATTGAGATCAAAGAAACAGATCAGAAACTAAATCTCACCGGTGATTTCTATGGTTGCTCATCTCATGAGTTGTGTCCTTTCCTGATGCAGTCGCTCATAAACCTGAAGATTATGGACCTCAATCACTCTGAAGAGCTGACGAAAATGCCAGACTTCTCCCAAGTACCAAACCTGGAGAAACTCGACCTGACAGGATGCATCAGTTTGGATGAGGTTCCCTCATCTATTGGAAACCTGAGAAACCTGGCTTCTTTGAATCTAAGTCACTGCAAAAAGCTCAAGACGGTTCCCTTCTCGATTCAAAATCTTAGCAAACTTGGCTACCTGAAGGTGAAAGGATGCAAAGGTATTGGCAAACTTCCAAGCTGTGTTCATATGAAGAACCTCTACTACCTCTCCCTTGAGAATTGCTCTAAGATCACAGAATTTCCTGAAATTCCACTGGGGATAAAAATACTGGACTTGGGTGGCACGTCCATTGAAGAATTGCCCCCCTCAATTGACCAGTACTGTCAACTTATAACATTGGACCTGACTTCCTGCCAGAAGATTGGGACTCTGCCAAGCACCATTGGCAACCTGAAACTGCTTCAACAACTTCATCTCTCAGGATGCTTCAAGCTGTCAACACTTCCGAAATGCGTCTTCGATATGAAGTTTCTTAGAGCGCTTACCCTAACTTGTCTTGATCCAGAAGGGTTGCCTGAGGAGATGGCAGATTTGGAAGCTCTTGAAAGGCTTATAATCCACAGGAGCCCGATAACCAAGCTTCCATCATCATTCAGCCGGCTCACAAGACTTGGATACTTGTTCTTCTTGGAATGCCAAGGTCTAATCTTGCCTAATTGCTCAGGTCTCAAATCTATAAGAACACTGCAGCTGGTAGACTGCGGTTTAACAGAAATTCCACAAACTCTTGGAAGGTTTCTTCCACTAGAAGAACTACATATACGGGACTTCAACTTGGTCAGAATACATCCGAGCATTAAGCAACTTTCCAGGCTGGAAGTACTTTATGCCAGAGATTGCAAGGCTCTTGAAGGCTTGCCAGAGCTTCCTCCGGGACTCGCACGCTTGAAAGTGTGTAACTGCACAAGCCTAACATATGTGCCAAGTTTACTGACCCAAGATTTAGATAATCAAGGGGCTGCAGGTATCAGGGTGGTCAATTTCGGGAATTGCTTCAATTTAAACCTGCACACTCGCAACAAAATCCTGGATGAGGCACAGCAGGTTGTTCATCATTTCGCGACATATTTGTTGAATAAGGTATGCTATTTCTCCTCTTTCACTGCACTGTAAGTTAGTTTGTAGCAGTCTGATACCATTTTGGAATTTTCATATCCAATCCAAAATCTTGAGGCAATGTGTTGGTGAATTTCCTCCGCTTATAAACTGGGCCACCAATAATCCACAATCCACGACTATTCAACATGGTTTCAAACCAGTCACCAGCATTGTCTGATGGAAGATTCTGTCACAATTTCATTTCGGTGCAGGAATTTGACGAGGAGGACTCTACCGAAGAACTGGAATACGTGTTCATTATAACTGAAGTCAGATTCTGCATTCCTGGAAGCGAGCTCCCGGATTGGTTCCAGTATCAAAGTGCCGGGTGTTCTGTAATAGTACAGGCAAGCAACAGCAATGAAGTACTAGATTTCTGTCGGCTGGCATTCGGTGTGGTTGTGGCCTGCAACGGGGATTACAACTCTGACGATTTCGATATCAGATGCGAATGCCTGTTGAAGACTCATTCCGGGCAGTACATTGAATGTGATTCCTACTACTACAGCCCTGACCCGGTCGACCTGGAGTATTGGGATCCCGTGTTCCTACAATCACACCATGTGTTCCTTTGGTACAACTCATGCGGCTTCAGTATGTCTCAACGGTATTTCGCAGAGGCCGAGTTCGAATTCTACGCCGTGGATGCCAGGAAAGAACGTCTGCTGAATTGCGAGGTGATCAGCTGCGGTGTTGCCCTGATGGAACTCAAGTGCGACATCGGTGATCAATATGATCCCCCCACAGCAACCGGGAGAGGAGAGTTGCTATGAGGAGATGGATCATGGAGAAACTGAAAGGGACTTGTGTCGGAAGCGACGAAATTGAACTTAATTTGGCGGGTAAGATATGCACACCGTGAGAGGTGAACGAGGATTGACCTGCAATGTACGTGTACGATGACCGATGATGTCAGCTTCTTTTGTACCCTACCCTTCATTCTCTTCAGGTGTTCTTTTGGCATATGATTAAAGCTCTTGGAGAAACAGTGGCAGTAATAATAAGTTACTTGTGATTGCCAACGATGTATCTGATATTTCTTTACCGTGATTGGTTGTAATGTAATGGAATGTTTACTCCCGGCATTTATGGAAATACTTCTTTTTTAAGTAGGAATAGCAACTGATATATATTTGATGTCATTTTCACGGAGAACGTCTTATCCTAACAGACCACAAAAGTTAACTGCATTTTTGTTTGTGTTGGTTGTAATTAGTACTTCCACGTAAAAGTTCAAGTCACGATCAACATTCCTGGCGTGGTATCCCGATGGATTCGAGAGTAACCCGGCCCAAAAGTGGCAGTCAGGCCCATTTCTCATTCGTTGAAAACCGGAGATGCGAGCCACGAGAAATCACTTCCCAAATTTATTTTCCTGGGGTAATTTTCTTGAGTCTGGGAAACGTATGTATTATTAGAAAAACAAGAATTTTACCTATCTTTTTTAACGTAAAAAAATACTTTCTGGCAAAAACCTAAAATACAATTGTAATTTTATGTACTTTATAAATTTTATTATCATTTAAACAATTTTTTGATGTAAAAAATAAATTTGACCTCCTTAATTTTTATTTAATCACTGTACTAAATTTTTATATTAATTGTCCAACTTTTAATGCAAACAATTGATAAAACATGCGCGACATGTATATAATTTAATACATATAGTTTATTGTACACTGTACAGTGTATTTTAAACATTTGAATTTGGTTCAGCCAGATTTTGGCGAGGCTGCGTATCATTGTTGAGATCCATGAGAATTGCTTGTATCAGCTGCGATGTGCCTGCAAAACAAAGAAGGCACGTCGGGGGTGGGTTCCCGATTAGCCCCTCCGA
>JAOSBK010000005.1:4963254-4973355 GCA_027568895.1 Erythroxylum shatona | reverse complement strand
TTAATTAATATTTTAATTATTGAATAGTTACATTTTAATTAATAATAATATTTTAATTAAATACAATGTAAATAAATAAATAATAATAATATTTTAATTAATTATATTGTAATTAATTACAATATTTTAATTAATTAATAATTGTATTTTAATTAATAATTATATTTTAATTAATTATAGTGTAATAATAATATTTTAATTAATGAATAGTTATATTTTAATTAATAATCATATTTTAATTAAATATAATGTAATTAATTAAATAAAAATAATATTTTAATTAAATATAATGTAATTAATTAAATAAAAATAATATTTTAATTAAATATATTGTAATTAATTAATTAATTATAATATTTTAATTAATTAATAATTATATTTTAATTAATTAATTATAATATTATATTAATTATAGTGTAAATAATTAATTATTTTCATTTCTCCCATTCCTCTCTTCCATTCCTCTAGATTATGAGAGGAATGGAGAATTGTCCAAAACTAAGGATTGAAACTCTTAGGCTTTCAATTATAGGTTCATACTAAGCATCAACTTTCATTCTATACCTATACCCCTCAAACAAGTACCTCCTTAAAGTATTGGCATATGCTGTTTTAGCTGTTCAACAAATAAAAATGACATTGCAAAAGATATAATATCAAAACTGTAAGTGTTAGGTCAGAGGCTCAATAGTCACTCAAAAAAATAAAAGACCCAAAACTCACTCAAAAAGAAACCCTACGACCTAGCTTTCTAGAGGCTCAAATAACGACTTTTAACCATTTATAATTTTTAAAATTATCAAAATGTTGATAAATCTCTCTCCATTAACAATGTCGATCAAAGTTGGTGGATGATGAAACTGTCCAATCGAGATGGAGGGCACGGGGAGGGTGATGTCACAGAGGAGCATAGGGAAAGCAACGTCATTTGGTGGGGGCATATTTTCTTTATAAACCAGTAATTATGTGTCTGGACGAGCGATATTAGTAGAGCTTTTATCAGTAAAGTTTTTATCAGACTAACTTTTATAAGAAGTCAATTGATTTTTTGGATGTCAATTAAAAAAATATTTTGAAAGAGCCTCATACAGTAGGCTATTTGGCAATATAAAAATAAAAAGCACTTTTAGTAATTTTAACTATATTTTATTTTGTAATAAAAATTATTTATGCTTATAAAAATTATTTAAAATATATTAAACAATATTCAAAGCACAATAAATTAATTATTATATAATTTTAAACCATCTTATAGAAAATTTTAAATAACCATCTTATAGGAAATTATTTAAAGAGATGTTTCATTTTCTTGTATAAAATAAAATTAATATTAAAAATAAATATTAAAACATATAAAAAACTAAATAATATTATATAAATCTCAAAATAAATATTCAAGTTGAATAAATAGTTAAATACATATTAAACGGGAAGATGAGTTTGTGAATATTGTGAAAATTATATGTAAAACATAAAATTAAAAGGGATTAAAAATAAGCTCATAAATTAATTTGAAAAATCTATCTAATTTTTTTTTAAGAAGCTCTAAATTTGAGCTTCTTAAAAAATTATATTTTAACTTCTAAAATGAGACATTTTTATTTAAAAAATATTTTTTAATTTTACAGCAAAATCTATTTAAAAAATAACTTTTACTATATAAAAGTATTTATTTACTTTCTAAAAGTTCAACCACGCAGGCAGTAAATCTGTGACACCGCATTGGTCTGAGAGACCTGCACAAAAAGAAATGCTCGGTTCAAAGTTCTATAGGCCCAATTGGTAGCGCATGTTAGCCATTTAAACGCAAGGTGTATCGTACTGGCACAAAAGGTTCTAGGGTTCTTGTATTAGTCAATTACGATCAAAGTTGCCGTATGAACCAGCCAAAGATGGAGGCTGTTGCCGGTCATACGAACCAGAAGGACACGGCAACTATGGAGGAGGACGAAGACCGCAGCGAAACCGATGTCACATTGCAATCTTCGTTCAAGGATCCTCCGCTAAAGAAGGTGAAGATTGACGAAAGCGACGTTTTCAGCTCATGCGAGAAGCTTAATAAACCATTGGAGACGGCGGAGGCGAACGTGGTGATGGCAGAGTTCGAGGATAGCAAAGAGGAATACGAGTGAAGGGGTTTCACCAAAAGTGGGCGGTATGAAAAGTCCTTAAGCTATAAGAATCAAATCGAGGAAAGCGGTGTAAGTATGTGTTGTTTTAAGAACATTGATTTGTATTTTTGCTTGTTCAACTCATCCTCATACTATCATTCTTAACACCTTGAGTTTGGTTATCGTAGTAAATGCTATTTTTTTTGAAAAATTAAAAAATTTATTGAAATTAGTAACAGATAAAGTAACGTATTAAGGGTGGTAAACGTCTCCCACGTCAAGAGTAAACTAAACTATAACGAAGTGCTCATAGTTACCAGTATAAAACGGCGACGTTATAATATTCATAAATAAAACCAACGAGAGTTGAGGTTTTCTATTTTTGCTTCAGCCTTCAGGTGCTTCTCAATGATGGCGGAATCATCGAGGATATTCTTCTACTTCGCTACGGTGAAAACTACCTTGGCATTTTTGTCTTGAATCATGCATCTTCTTCTTTTTTTTTTTAACCATTGATGGTTAATCCACTAGGCCTTTACATGGAATAGGTTGGTTTGTATTCTTGCAGTTGATATTCTAAAAGAAGCGCAGTCTAGTACGGGAGTAAGGCTTTCAGAGGGTACCAGCTGAGTTTTGAGGATCTGACAGTCGGGCAAAAAATAGCGGTACATCTCTACCTTTCTCTGATTTTTGATTATTTTTTAAAAATAAATTTATGATTTTTTTTGTGTGGCTTACATGCATTTCACTTATTTCAGTGTTCTCCGCGTCTAACCATTTCTAGTTTACAAGTTCTTGCATTCCTCTCTTTTTCATTTGTTCCATTGACATTAGTTAATCAAAGTACATCTGAAATGAGGTTTATGAATGTGTTTTTGGTGAGATAGTTCAATATTTTGGTGAGACCCATTCTTCGGAGAGGGGGTCTTCGGAACTCGAAATGAGTTGCCATAGATAATTGGAATATTTCAATCAGTTAACCTGTATGCTGAGATGTTTAATTCTCGAAAGCACCAAAATATTAGTTGTTTAATTCATCTCTCTTCTTGGTTGGTATTATTGATATGAATTAATTCTCCCTTTTCCTTACACATGTTTCATATCGTGCAATGTTAAGAAACTTCTGAACTTAGGCTTTGAATTATAATGCATTTTTTCAGAAATGCACCCTAACACCAACACCACTTTTTCTTCTTGAGCGATCTTTCCGTTATTGCTTTATATAACCTAAACTTTCAACCATGTGACAGGCAAGGCGAATGATGGGAAAGTTGGATATGTATCAAAAATTCACAAATGCTTTAGCTGTTGCAGTTATTGTGTTTGTAGGCTGGATATGCTACAAGGTAGTATAATATTCAATATTAATCGCTGATTGTTTCAATTAATCGGTCAAGTTTATCTTCCCATTGATATTTTTCTTCAGGTATCGTTTTAGCAAGCATATTATGTAAAACAGAAAAAAAGTTATATAATATCTGAAATCTGTCGTTAACCAATAGTTGGGGAAAAGAAGTCGTTAAACATGAAACTTTATGCATTCATAATCGTCTCACCTATTGCGACTTACATTTGTAGATGTATTTCAAGGCCTATGACATTCACAATGAGCAATGGCAGAATGCATGGATCATCCCTACTTTTTGGCAGGCTCTTTCCTTTTCTCTCCTATGCATCATCTATGCTGTTTGGGCACCTTCACAAAGTGTTGTGAGGTATAACATTAGATTCTGTTCTACAATTTTGTTACTTTTCTATTTGTTTGGTAGTTAAATTGCTACCTTGATCTCTTAAAATCTTGATGCTTTAACATCTTAAATAAATGCATGGACCCAATAATAAAGCGGTTTTGGCCCTTGAGCACGATTATAATGTAAAATTCATTTTACGGTGGTTGCTTGCTCTCCTTCTGTCAGTTGATTCTTTGTTTCATGGCAGCTATGCTTATTTATTGTCAAAGTAGAAAATGTTATGCATCTTTTCATCTTTTTGTCACACACTTAATTTCTGGTTGGCCTTCGTCTCCATTGTGACAAACCTATTTTATGTTGTATTGATGTTCACCCCCTTAATATGAGACTATTACATGAGTGCCTACATTGTCAGATTTTTGTCTTTGATTACTATACTTGAATTGTCAAACCAGTTGGCTAAGTTGATAGAGAAACATCCTTAGCTGCTTTGTAGAATCCCAAGTATCTTTGCTTGTCCAACTCGTCCTAATATTATCATCTTAACACCCTGATGAGTTTGGTTATCTCATCAGCAAAAGCTTGTATTGTTTGGTGCTAGTGGAGGCCACAAGTTCACTAATTTTGGTTTCATAGAGAGGTTCTATCATCACCCCATTGATGGCAAGCTCGCCATCTGGCTAAAATAAGTTTGGTTTAGCCTAATATTGCAAGCATAGTTCATAACTAGGAGTACTGAGGTTCTTGCTTTGAAACAGGAAAGGTAACTTTGTAAATGTTTAATGCATGCATCATTTTCTGCAGCAACTATTGGCAGACAAAATTGATAAATTAGGGAAATATTCACTATTTTCTTAATTATAATAATGTTTAAAGTTTAATACACATTAAATATATAAAATAGAAGACACAATGCGGTGAGAATCATTCTAAAAAATTTAAGTTAATAATATTTACTTAATTTCATAAGTAGAATATCAAACTATATTTACTTAATTCAATCTAATAAAATTTATTTATGGGTATTTGTTCTTGGACTTTTTGTTTAGCAACTTCTTCTGTAATGTCAACTTCCTTTTCTTGTGGAATGTCAACTTCTTCTTCTTGTGGGTTTGGAGGAGAAGGAGGAGGAACTTGACCTTTTCTACCTCAAAGAGATGGGTGCTTAACTCGCCCATCTCGACGCGTACCGCCATATTTCATGATAAATAAAATAACAGAATCTGGCAAAAATGAGAGGACGATGAATATAGGGTAAGTCTATAGAAAGTGAAAATGTGGAGAAAAAATGGTAAAGAATGATAGGAGAAAAGTGTAGATAGAGTAGTATAGAGAAAAAGAAGTGTAAGTATGTAAATGATGAGCGAGATAAAATGAGAAAAGAGAGGAGGAAAATGCAGATAGAGTAGTAGAGAGAAAAAGAAAGTGTAAGTCTGCAAATAATTATAGAGACAAAAAATGTATAAAGAGAGAGGAAAATGCAGATGAAGTAGTAAAGAGGAAAAAAAATGTAAGCTTGGAGATGATGAGAGACAAAAATATGAAAAGAGAGGAAAATAGTGAAGAGAGAGAAAACATTAACTAACCATGCAAGAGTAACTCTTTTGGCCTAAAGCTGCAACATGTGTTGATTACATTACCTATGCAGAACCTGCAGTAAAAGAAACCAACAGCCTCTGTAGCGAAAATAGTGAAAAACTCTTAAGAGAAAGAACTAACACTACGAGAGAATTACAAATAAGGGTAAAGACGTGAAGATAGGGGTACAAATGAGATAGTAGCATGGAGAGAGAAAATACATTACCCTCTGAGATGTAGTACAAACAGCCTTCTGCGTAGGTGTCACAGACACAGTACAAACATTTACTAGGTATGTTCTTTTGGCAGAGCTCGCAGAGAAAGTTGAAACATAGCCATTCTTAATACAGTCTTGGTTCTTTTCACATTTTTTCTCTTTCATCATTTGCAGACTTACACTTTTTTGTTCTCTCGACTAGTCAATATGCATTTTCCTCATCTTTTCACATTTTTTGTCTCACTAACTATTTGCAAACTTACACTTTCTTTCTCTCGACTATTCTATCTATATTTTCCTCTCTCTTTTCAAAATTTTTTCTCCCTTATTATTTGCAAGCTTATACTTTCTTTTTCTCTCTACTACTCCATCTAACTTTTCCTCATATAATTGTCTCCATTTTTTAACACATTTTTGCCATTCATGATGGAACATGGTAGGTGTCCTCTTGGAAAAAGAGCACAAGCTCCCCTTCTTCCTCCTCAACAAAAAGAGGAAGTTAACTAAGAGGAAGAAGTTGAAGTAAAGCGAAAAGTTGAACCTGTAAGTAAATTTTTATTATCAACTATATTATTTTAGCATGTTTTAGATGACGATAATAAAAATTTACTTAAAAGTTCAACCTTTTGCTTTACTTCAACATTTTCCTCTTGGTTAACTTTCTCTTCTTGTTGAGGAGGAAGAAGCGGTTCTTTTCTACTAAGAGGGTGCCTACCATGTTCTGTGAGTAATGACAAAAATGTGGAAAAAAAATAAACAATGATATGAAGAAAATGCAGATTAGGTAGTAGTGAGAAAAAGAAAGTATAAAGCTACAAATGATGAGAGAATAATGTGAAAAGAGATGGAGAAAAGTGCAGATGAAGTAGTCGAGAGAAAAAGAAAGTGTAAGTCTGCATTAAACCATGGGCGTATTAATTTGGATGTCTTCAAAATAGTACTCAGTGTTGGGCCGGTGTTTAGTGTGAGATGTTTATATTCAATAAGTTCATGTGTTATTCTCTTATCTGCAGGCTCTGACGATTATAGCATTCAACCATGGGCGTATTAATTTGGATGTCTTCAAAATAGTACTCAGTGTTGGGCCGGTGTTTGCTATCATGAATTTCATAAAGAGTAAGCTTGATTTCTGAATGAGTTTTATATAAACATGCAATTTTATTATTCAGAAATTTTTTATTTCTCTTGGTAACTATCCTGCTGCTTATAGGTTGTTTAGATGTTCTACTTATGTTTGGGGCTTACAGCACTGCACGAGGCATGGCTATCTCAAGAGTCGTTATTCAGTTTTTCTGGACTGGCTTTGCTTCAGCAGGAGTATTATATCTTTACTTGTGAGTAGCTAGAGCTGTTTTGCTATCATTGTTTAACATTGCCTTTGTGCCATTACATTTCCTTCCCTCTATTGGTCTTCATTTTTAGTTTTGAAATGTTGCAGGCGGGTTCTAGATGAAAAGAATAAACGGAGTGTAGATCCATTCTGTTTCAGGATTTATATACTTGTGTTAGGTGTTTATGCAGCTGTGCGCTTGGTCTTTGCTCAGTCACTCAAACTTTCAGTTTGTCATTCTTTGTCTAACGTATCAGATCAACCATTCTTTCAATTTTTTAAGTTTGATGAATTGAAGTTAAAAAAGCTGCGTGTGTTTGTTGTATTGTGTGTTGACTCGTGTTTGTGAAAATCTTATGATGCATTTAATTTTTAATCTTTACGGATATCGCAGTTTGCATTTAATAGTTGCAAGCATTGATATGGGTGAATATGTATTATGTGGAGGTGTGTATGCTTTTGATTGCTTCAGTTAGATTGATATAAATAGTTCTTCCTCTTTTACATCCCACATTATGCCCCAACGTTGTTGTTTATTAAAATTTTCCTCTAACTGCTGCAGGTGTGTCCTGTTTTGGTTACTGATCTTTGCGTGCAAATTCATATTTGCCTACTTTCTCCAGGCAAGTATGGCACCTTAATCTTCACATTGATTGAAGAGGACATGAGATCATCTTTGAATTTTTGCTGGAAAAAATGTTTTACATAATCTTAACTTGCGTGTAGATTAAACCCCTTGTCAAACCCACAAATATTATAAGGGATCTTCCCTCTGTGCAATACTCGTGGCATGATCTTATATCAAAGAGTAAGTTTATTGATTGTGTTTGAGTTTCCTGTGTTGTGGGAAATTTTTAGATTGGTTTAGCAAGGGGCTTAAAGGATATGTTTGTTAGGTGTTGTTTATCTTGTGAAGCTGCATATAATGTTATGCATTACTACAAGTTGGCTCACTGCAATGTTTTTCATTCATTGATGCTGTTATGAGTCTATCGACAACTATATATCTGCTGGAAATAGGATATTACATGTTGCATATGCTAACAGTTATCTTGAACATTGTTAGTTAATGGGCTGGAGTAAAAGCACTGGACAGCTCAATGGAAGTGAACTCTCTTTAATTTCCAAAACACACATGTAGCGAGTAGACTAAACTTATTAAACTGTTTATGTGCCTTATCATTTCTTCATATCCAGCTCAATATATTTACTTATGTTATTTTGTTTTATCATTCAACATTTGTCTTGATAAAGTGTAGTAGATGTTTTGGTTTTCTCCATCTTAAGGTTTATGTGCCTTATCCGTTTGCAATGTCACTGTAGGATTTGTTTTATCATTCCCTGAGTGGTCAGAAACTAGAAAAAGTTCATGAATACAACTTTGATCATCCTGGTAAGCTTTTTCTTGATTCTAGTTAAGTTCATTATATTTTACTGATATCAATAACATTGTTGTTAGTTCTTTCCTAGATTTATGGGCTTATACTATGTTGTAACATGCAAACCGGTTATGTCTGCTTGTCTTGTTTTCTTCTTCTACAGAATGTTTCAACACGGACCTTCTACTTTCATGCATGGAAGAACTGAAAAATGGACAGGCAGTTAGTATACCGAATTATGACTTCAAGACTCATAAACGCACAGATCATGGACGTCAGGTATAGAATCAGCTTCAGAAAATGCAGAAGATGATCCCTATGTCCTAACATCTTTCTTTAAACTATATGACATTTATTTCTTGAAAGCAGTGGTCTGGTTTCAATGGCGCATGTTTTTGGTCAAGTGTAGGTTAATCCTTCAGATGTCATTATAGTAGAGGGAATATTAGTTCTTCACGATGCTCAGGTCCGTGATCTCATGAACATGATGGTGTTCGTTGATACAGGTTCTTTTCCCATTATCTCATGGGTAGTAGCATTCTTATATGTAAACAATCATCACGCAATCATTTCACCAGCACAGATTCTGACCTTAGGCTTGCACGAAGAATTCAATGTGATAATGTCGAAAGAGGAAGAAATATTCGGAACGTGCTTGATCAAGTCAGTAAAGTTCATCTTTTTGCACCTTTTGGAATACAGAAATTCATCTACTAAGCTCCACTATGTAGCTACTACTTTAGGCATTTTGACTTCTTGGGCTTTTCCAATTTCCTCAGACTACGTATTTACTTGCAATTTGTGCAGTATGCTAGATTTCTGAAGCCTAGCTTCGAAGAATTCATGCTGTCTTCAAAAAAGTTTGCAGATATAATAATCCCTCGAGCTGCGGACAATGATGTTGCAATTGACTTGATAGTACAACATATTCGTACAAAGCTTGGCCAACATGATTTGTGTAAAATATATCCCAATGTTTTTGTAATATCCTCGACATTTCAGGTAACCTAGCTTGATATGCCGTAGATTCTTTTGGAACATAAGCTGAGGTACCTGATATATAGTTTCCTGATTCCTGATAGAAAGTTTCTTATGTTTCTGAGTATTCAGATTCGTGGGATGCACACACTTATATGTGATGTCAACACAACAAAGCACGACTTTGTATTTTACGCAGACAGACTGATTCGCCTGGTAAGGGAGAATGTAGAGACCAAGTTCTTGGCTTTTCATGGGAAGTGATCTGTTTCTAGGAATGTTTCAGGTTGTTGAAGATGGTCTTGGTCACCTCTCTTTCACAGAAAGACAGATCACAACTCCAACAGGTAAAAACTCTGTTGGCATCATTTCCTTCCAACAGATCAAGCGTTCCACCATCATCATCATTTTCTAATTTACCTCCTTGTCTATTATAAACTTGAGACCAATGAACACGATACATTAATGTCGTTATGCTCATGGAAAATTTGATGGGTTGGCACGTTGTGATTTGATGATCTACAGGATCTATGTACCCTGGCGTCGTTTTCTGTAAAAGATTATGCGGGGTGTCAATCATTAGGAGGTACGAGTTGTTTCTACTGTCCATATAGCTATTGGAATGTATATCATCATTGGCACATTGGGAAAAGGAGATCTTTTAACCAGCGATGTTCACTAGTTCATTTCCTAATGACAGTGGAGAGAGCATGGAAAATGCATTGAGAGCATGCTGCAAAGGAATCAAAATCGGTAAAATCCTCATCCATGGCGAGGGTAATAATGGACGACAGGTTTGTAAAGGATACTGACCCAC
>JAOSBK010000005.1:4877612-4888776 GCA_027568895.1 Erythroxylum shatona | reverse complement strand
TAACTTTTAACGACCATTTTCTTACTTTTAGCAACCATTAATAATAGTTGCTGAAACTAATTTTTCTTGTAGTGAATGGTCAAGTACTCGAAGGTCAGGTCCTGTGTTTCCTAGTATCTTGTGTTCTTTGATTATAAAAGCGTGGCTTAGCTATTGCCATTGCAAGAAAATAACACAATCTTTGATGTTTTATTTATAAATCGTCGCAGATTATGAAGACTTTTTGTGATGTTTAAAAAATATTACAAAAAGTTTAAAATTTTCGCTCACGAAAACGTCGCAAAAAATATTACAATTTTGCAACGTTTTATATGTTTTTTTGAATAACATGTCACTAAAGCCTTCAACAATAATACGAAGTTTTAAAACACATGGAGTTTTCTTAATACTTTTATCTTATTTTCTCTCTAAGAACTTGTAAGAAAGAAAGAAAGCATCAAAACACACGGCGTGTTCTTAGATTTTCTCTACCTTAAAGGTAACTGATAAACATGATCTTCTATAATCTCAACAAGCATTATTATGGTTTACATTATCTTATATTTCATCTTATCTTCTGTATCTCATTTGAATTTATTCTCTGTATCATGTCTATAATTATCTCACAATCTCAAGCATCATAAGACCTGCATATATACAGTGTAAAGCTATTCATCAATGTATAAGGAAAACAATACTTTTACACATCAATTCTGTTCTCCTTTATTATCATGGTATCAGAGTCAATAGAATAATCATCTCATGTTATTACATTCAGCCAAAACTTTCATCAAACACCTAGTTAGCCTATCAACTCACCACACCCAAAATCACAACAACACTGCCTACATGCCTACCACTAATTTACAAACACCAACAACACATCTCAAATGGCAGACCTCAATTCTCCTACTTTACTGTTCAATCAAATCACAAATGTCCTCACTGCACAATTGAATTCAACAAATTACCTCATCTGGCGAAATCAAGTTCATGCCATGCTCATTACTTCTGATCTTGTTGGATACGTCGATGGCTCCTTAACACCACCAGTTGAAGACTCTTCAGACTTTCCCAAATGGTCAAAACTTAATAGACTAGTATACTTGATAAGTCAAATTATTTGTAGATGATTTTGGGATGAATTGGAATTAAGTTGACTTATTTCTATATGGATTTGAAGCTTTATTTGGCCAATTCTCTCACATTTCAACTTTGTTGCTTAATAGGTACAAATGGATATATTGTGGGGGTGAAAGGCATAACTTTTCTTATGGATGCCAGATTAAGGCCACTCAAGGACGCTTTCAAAGACGACTCCAAGTTTTACAACTTTTGAGAAGACTCTGAGAAGAGATTATGTCAACTGAAGGGTCAAAGGCATGAAATTTGTGGGTTGGTGCGTGTCCATTTAATGAACATCGCCTGGCAAAATGAACTTTCAGACCCGAGAAGGTCCATTTAATGGGCATTTATGTCCGTTTAACAGACATTAGCTGCCAAACACGATCTGCTCTCCCCTGTTTAGTGGAACAGGGGAGACTAGGTTTCTTTGGACCCAAGACACTATAAATACTCATTTTTTAGACCTAATAAGGAGACTAGACACTGAAAACGAGGTTACTACTTAAGGAGGCACAATTTAAGGGGAAGATAGGAAGTCTTTAGGGATTGGCATCAAGGATTGGAGGCAACATTGTCGTGTTTTCTTCCCATTTTCTCTCTCTACTCTTTCTTAAATGTTGAGCATCTTTATGTGTTTTAATTTTAGTATCATATGCTAGAACTAAACCTCATTTAGGGTGAGGGATGTAGCCTACTTGGGGATTGATTTATATTTTAGGGATGATTGAGTGTTAAATAAAAGTTCTTGGGTTATGTTTATCTCTCTTGTATTCCACTGTTGTCTCTATGCTTGATCTCCATAGATGCAATCTTAGGAACCATATGGTGTACTGAGAGGTAAAATATAGTTTATGCTCTAGGAAGATGAACACCTTAGACTTAGAGGTAGAGATGTCTTAAGCTAGTGTGATAACTTATGGTTGCTTGTTCTTCATGGTTTAACTAGTTAGTTTGCATATTGAGAGATGGTAATCGACTAGTTAGATACTCTTGTATTATTTGAAAAAAGATATGGGTAAAGTTGTGCAACTGTTTTCATAACCTTATATTCAATCAATCTTATAAGGTATAAATCTATCTTTTGAGTTGGTGAACCCCAAGCCTTAATTTCAAATGTTCGATTTATCCTTATTTACTGTTTTTCAGTATTTACAATATACTATTTACTAAACTCCAATCATCTTTTAGATTTTATGGCCGATTTCATGCATATAATTAGAATTAATTTGGGGGTGATGATCTAGTCCTTGAGGGAGATGACCTTGGAATACTTAATGTGTGGGTACTAGGAACGATTCTGTGTGCTTGCAGCTTTTGTTGACCAAGTTTTTGACGCGATTGTTGAGGACTATTTTATAACTACTATTATTAAGTGTAGTTGTTATTTTAATTTATTTAATTATTACTTCATGTTTTCTTCCATCATTGAATTTCGAAGCCTTGAACTTTGTTTCATGTTAGGAGTTTTATGTACTTAAGGCATTCAATAAGTTTGAATAATGAACCACTTGTTGAGCTTAATACTGAAATTGAATGGGCTTGCCGAAGGAACAACGCTCAAAGAAGAAGAGACATGGCCAACAATAACCAAATTCTAGATCTGCATGATGAACAAGATATGGGAAATGAGCAATTCCATAGGGAAAATCAAGCTGAGTCGGTTGTTGTTAACCCTGTGGTAAGAAGAATTCGAGATTATCATATGCCACTTATTGCAGGAAACCCCTCTTGCATTAGATTGACTGCGGTAGCATGGAATTATGAGCTAAAGCAGATTCATTTGTCTATACTTCCACAATTTAATGGGATGCCTAGTGAAGATGCTCTAGCCTTCATGAGAGATTTCTATGCGACAGTTCAAACTTTTCCTTTGTATGGACTGTCGGAGGATGAGTTGAGGCTAAGGTGTTTTCCTTATTGCATGAAGGGATTGGCAAGATATTGGCTGTTGGGTTTAGAGGTGGACTCTATTGATACTTGGGAGAAGGTTATGGAAACTTTTATGATGAAGTGGTACCCAGCCCACAAAACTCTTGAACTCTGAAAGATGATATATTAGTTCTCATAAAAGGACGGAGAAAAATTTCATGAGGCTTGGGAACAGTTTAATGATCTTCTTAATCAATGTCCGCACCATGGATTTGATATGTACTCATTGACTCAATTCTTCTACTATGGTCTCACCAATCACAACCAAACTCTGGTGGATTTGAATGCTAGGGGGAATATTAGTGACTTGAGTTCCCAAGAATTGTGGAATATTTTGAAGAAAGTTGCAAAGAACTCACATTGCAAGGTAACTAGGAGCAAAGCTGTTACTCTAAATGAAGTGGGTTCCAAATCTGACATGGCTTATCAAGTTGTTGAGATTAATAAGAAGATGAACTTGTTAATGAAAGATAACAAGTCTAGTAGAGATCCTTGTACTCTTTGTGGGAGATTTGGGCATACAACAATGGGCTGTATGAACATTTAGGCATCATTGATAGAGGAAGAGGTAAGCTATGTGAACAATGGTAGACAAGGTCAGAGACTTGATCCTTTCTCGAACACTTACAATGAAGGTTGGAAATTCCATCCGAATTTCTCATGGAAAAATCAAGGGGCAGCAAAACCAATGGGACCACCAAGGTTTCAAGCACCATTAAAGCAATAGTACTCATCCCCTTCATCTTCTGCACCACAACAATTCCCTTCCCTGTAGGAGAAAAAGGTTGATCAGCTTGAGGATATGCTTTCTCAACTTATGGGCAAGATGGATCAGAGTGCCCAAGCCAGCTCTCAAAAAATGAACATAATGGAGTAGAATATTTAGTCAAATCAAGTAGCTATTAGAAATTTAGAAGTGGAAATTAGTCTAGTGACGAAAGAATTTAGTGAAATAGGTAAAGGGAAGCTGCTTAGTAATACCCAAGTGAATCCGAAACAAGATTGTATGGCAATTATTCTAAGAAGTGGTAAGGTGATAGAAGATATGGTCCCTAAAAAAAGGGAAGCCCAGGATGTGGAAAGTGAAAATGTGGATGAAGGGGAGGAACCAAAAGAAATCACACAAACGAAAGAATCCTTACCAAGTTCGGACTTTACCATTGGACCACCCATACCATATCCTCAAAGGGTAAAGAAGAAGAATGATGATTCTAAATTCTATAAGTTTCTTGACCTTTTCAAGAAAATCCACATCAATATCCCTCTTACAGAAGCTCTTGCGGAGATGCTTGTGTACACCGAGTTTTTGAAGGAGATTATCTCCAACAAAAAGAAGCTTGACAACTTCACTATAGTAGCCTTAACTGAGGAATGTAGTTCTATTCTACAAATAAAACTACCCTTAAGTTAAAAGATCCAGGGAGTTTCATTATACCTTGTCACTTTGGAAAATCTAATATTTTTCAATGCTTATGTGACCTAAGTATTAACCTTATTCCCTTGTCTCTATGTAACAGGTTGGAAATTAGTGAACTCAAACCAACTACAATTTCATTGTAGCTTGCTAATAGATCAATTCGATATCTTATTGGTATAGTTTAGGATTTACTGTAAAAGTTGGTAACCTTATAATTCTAGCTAATTTTTGTGTGCTTGAAATGGAGTTTGACCTGCAGGTTCCCATAATTTTAGGAAGACCATTCTTAGCCATTGGTGGAGTATTGATTGATGTCCCAAATGGTAAGCTAACTTTGCGGATAGGTGATGAAAAAGAGGTGTTTAACATTTTTAAAGTTTTAAGGGGTCCCTCTTTTAATGAGGTCACTTATCAGATAGATATAATTGATTCTCTTACATTTGAATCTATTCCTGAATTGATGTGTGATGATGCTTTGGAAGCATGCCTAACCCTAGGGATAGAAAAGAATGAGTTGGATGACGAGTTAGTGGACTATGCCTATAGATTGCAAGGAGATGGTTCTAGGTATAGACCCCAAATTGAAGAATTGGGTCCTCCGAAACCTAAACTATTGCCCTCCATATTGAGCCCACCGAATCCTGAACTTAAACAACTTCCAATTCATTTGAGATATGCATTCTTCGGAGAAGCAAATACATATCTAGTTATCATTTCTTCTTCTTTGGACTCCTCTCAAGAGAAGAAGTTGCTAAGGGTGTTGCGTCAACATAAATTGGCTATTGCTTGGAATATTGCTGACATAAAGGGGATTAGCCCTTCTATTTGTGTTCACAGGATTCTAATGGAAGAAAACCACAAACCTAGTATGGAAAGTCAAAGGAGGCTTAGTCCTAACATGAAGGAAGTTGTGCGATTTGAGGTACTTAAATTACTTGATGTGGGAATTATCTATCCTATTTCTGATAGCTCTTGGATAAGTCCTTTGCAGATAGTGCCCAAGAAGGGTGGCATAACTGTTGTATCAAATGATAGGAATGAATTAATTTCCACTACGGTTGTGACAGGGTGGAGGGTGTGTATAGATTACAGAAAAGTGAATGCAGCAACTAGGAAAGATCACTTCCCTCTTCCCTTTATAGATCAAACGTTGGAAAGATTAGTAGGGCATGAGTATTATTATTTTCTAGATGGTTATTCAGGTTATAACCAAATCCCGATAGCCTGGAGGATCAGGAGAAAACCATATTCACATGTCCCTATGGTACATTTGCATATCGTAGGATGCCCTTCGGGTTGTGCAACGCTTCTGCCACTTTCCAACGCGACATGATGTCCATATTCTCCGACATGGTAGAGAATATAATTGAGGTATTTATAGACGATTTCTCTATTTTTAGTTCTTCTTTTTATGCATGTCTATTCAATCTAGAATAGGTTCTACAATGGTGTGAAAAAATCAATCTTGTGCTAAATTAGGAAAAGTGCGACTTTATGGTACAAGAAGGAATCGTCCTAGGCCATAAAATTTCCAACAGTGGGATTGAGGTGGATCCAACAAAAATAGAGGTCATCAACAAGTTGCCACCTCCCAATTTGGTTAGAGCGATATGGAGTTTTCTTGGACACGTCCGGTTCTATCGCCGATTTATCAAGGATTTTTCCAAGATTTCTCGACCATTATGTGCTCTATTGCAAAAGGAAGTTCCTTATGAGTTTACTGATGAATGTCTTCGTGCTTTTAACAGGTTGAAGAAGGAACTTACCTCGGCTCCTATAATGGCCTCACCGGATTGGAATCTCCCTTTTGAGCTGATGTGTGATGCTAGTGATTATGCACTTGGGGCTATCTTAGGGCAGAGACAGGATAAGAAATTACATGTCATTTATTATGTTAGCAAAATTCTTAATGATGCTCAACTTAATTATGCAACTACAGAGAAAGAATTGCTAGTAATAGTTTATGCTTTTGATAAATTTAGATCTTATCTTATTGGCTCCAAAGTCATTGTTTACACTAACCATTCTGCTTTGAAATATCTACTTACAAAGAAAGATGCAAAACCAAGATTAATCAGATGGATTTTACTTTTGCAGGAATTCAACTTGGAAATTTGAGATAAGAAAGGGTCGAAAAATTCAGTAGCTGACCATCTATCACGAATGGAACAAGGAGACAAACTGGGAGAGGAACCAATCAATGATACCTTCCTTGATGAGAATCTGTGGTCTGTTAAGGACATCATCCTTTGGTTTGCTGATTATGTCAATTTTCTGGTGTCTGATATTATTCCTGCTAATTATTCATACCATAGTAGGAAGAAATTCTTATCTGAGGTAAGAAACTACTTTTGGGAAGATCTGTTACTCTTTAGGAGATGTGTCGGCGGGGTGATCAGGAGATATGTACCCGATGAAGAGATGCAATCAGTTCTGCATCATTGTCATGCTTCCCTGTATGGAGCACACCATAGGGCCAATAAAGCAGCAACAAAGGTTTTACAATCTAGACTCTATTGGCTAACTCTCTTTAAGGATGCTAGGAATTTCATCATGACTTGTGACAAGTGTTAGAGAACTAGAAATATTGGTAGAAAGCACGAGATGCCCCAATCAAGGATTCTAGAAGTAGAACTATTTGATGTATGGGGCCTGGACTTCATGGGACTGTTTCCAGTATCCTTTGGAAATGAATACATCCTTATGGTGGTTGACTATGTGTCTAAGTGGGTGGAAGCCACAGCTCTGTCAAACAATACTGGAGCTAGTGTAGTCAAATTTGTCAAAAAATAAATATTCTCAAGGTTTGGTGTTCCTAGAGCTTTAATAAGTGACAATGAGGTACATTTTCATAATCATCAGTTTAAATCTCTATTGTCAAAATATGGGTGTCATTTTAAGTTTGGAACCACCAACCACCCTCAGACTAGTGGATAAGTTGAGGTATCTAACCGAAAAATCAAGAAGATTTTGGAGAAGATAGTTAATACCTCAAGAAAAATTGGGCATCGAAGCTTGACAACGCTCTATGGGCATATAGGACAGCATAAAAAACTCCCTTAGGGATGTCTCCTTATAGGTTAGTCTTTGGAAAATCTTGCCATCTTTCGGTTGAAATTGAACACAAGGCGTTATGGGCAATCCAGAAGTTGAATTTTGATCTCAAAGAAGCTGGACAAAGGAGACTAATGGAGTTGAATGAGCTGGATGAATTTTTCCTTGATGCATTTGAGAATGCTCGCATATACAAGGAAAGAACTAAGGCTTTTCATGACAAGCATATCCTTGGGCGAGAATTTAAACCTGGCCAAAAGGTTTTGTTATTTAACTCTCGTTTGAAATTATTTCCAGGAAAATTATGATCAAGATGGTCAGGACCATTCGTAATAACAAAGGCATATCCATACGGAGCAGTGGAAATTAGGAGGGATGATCAAGAGCCCTTTGTGGTCATGGGCAAAGACTTAAGCATTAGTTGGCGGGAGAATTGGTGGGATGCATTTCCACCATATTATTTCAAAGTTGATATCCGGATGGTCGAGTCCAGCTAAAGACATTAAATTTAGCGCTTGTTGGGAGGCAACCCAATGTTCTAACTCTTGGGTTATTTTCTTGTTGAGTTTTCACTCGTTGTCACATCTTTTTATTTTAGTTGTCGTATGTGTATAGGGATAGTGTTTACAAGGCATCACAGTGACATCTTCCAATAGCATGAGGAATGGTGTGCTAACAACTCTTCAAACCTAGAGGTGAGACTCATATTAAGTGTAGAGGAGGTAAGTGACAATGTCTTTTTGTTTTATTTTGATATTCTTTCAATTTTAGCACTTATACATGTGAACATGGGATATCATTGAAGGGTTAGAAAGAACCAAGAAGAGTGGACAAGATGAGAACAATTTTGCAAAAATTGAGCATGTCCGTTAAACAGACATTAGGCATAACATAGCACAATTTGACCCGTAAAGGTCCATTAAACAGATATAAATGTCTACTTAGCAGACATACAATTTCAGCAAAGTCTGTTTAATAGACATGCGTTCCCCAGACACCCAAATTGACCCGTAAAGGTCTGTTAAATGGACATGCATATCCGTTTAACGAACATTGTTTAAACTTAAGAAATAAAATGCCCTAATCTTCTTCTTTTCCCGCACTTTCTTCTCCCTTTCTCTCTCACCATGTATCGCACTTCCTTCCCTATCCCTCCCTCTCCTTCATTCATGCCCAACCTTCATCCCAGCAAAACCCTATCCCTCAAGCTCCCTCTTTCTTATGCCATAGCTGCAAGACTTGAAGGAGTCTCTGGAGATTAGAGGGAGAAATCCACGTTCGCTCCTTTTCGATATTGTTGGGTAAGTGTCTATACATCATCTAGTGGGTTGTTGATTGAAGGTGAATATTAATGGATTTTCTAGACTTTGGGACACAAGTGAATGATTCTTTTGGGGGTTGAAATTTAAGTTTCATTTTAATTTTCATTAGTGATTTTGGGCCGCAAGAGATTGAATTGCAATTTAGATTTTGATTGGGTTGCAGCGTGTTCTTGCCATTCTTGGGGTGAATTGACTTGGATGGTGGATTGAGAAGTGAATTGAAGTGCTGATTATGTTATTCAATTTGAAGGAGATTGCGAGTGATTTAAATTTCAGGGTTGATTGAAATTGAAGTATTGGGGGGGATTCAAAGAGACTTGTATTTGTGCATATTGATATTGCCTGTTGGCCCTAGAAATTTTTCTCTAGTTAAGCATGATTTAAAAAATTTTAAGGTGCTGATAGATTGATTTTTGGAGTTAATTTGTTATGACAAGGTTAGTAGGATTTTATGATATAGGTTAATTGAATTGAAGTATTAATGTTATAAGAATGAATGAAGGGCATTATTGGAAGTTCACTTAAGGGTATAAGACATAAGGCATGAAAAGAAGGGCAAAATGGACATTTAACATTCATTAAGAGTATAAAAAGAAGAAGAAGAATATGTGTCTTGCATTTGAGAGAAGAAAGAAATGAAAATAAGAAAGAAAGGGAGAGGAAGAAAACATGGAAGGAAGAGGATTTGTTAAGGTAATCATCTTTCCTTCTTGCTTTGTTAGGAAAGGGTTTAGAGAAATGGATTTGTGTAGGGTTTGTGTGGGAAGAAAGGAAGAACTAAAGAATCATTTTGATTTTTACGGATTTCTAAGCTAGGTTTTATGGTGATTGAAGAAGCTTTGGATAAACATGTAAGTATAATCTTCTTCTTTTTGATTTGATGAATGAAGCATGTTTAATGATAGTTAGAAGTGAAAATGAAGTTGAATGTGTGTAGTAAGTTGTTGATGAAAATGTTTTAATCTTTTAGGGTTAATGATCAAAGATAGATTTTGATATATTTGTAACTGATTTTGGGTTGAAATGGAGTTGGAAATGAAGTAGAAGGGATGATTTATGTTTAAGTGGGTTATTTGTGAGAGGTGGGAAGAAAAATCTGGAAACTAAAATGTTCTGCGTTGCCTCTGTTAAAGTTCGCCATGGCCAACTTTAAGGGGTGACATTTGTCGTGGCCAACTTAGGGGTTCGTCGCGGCAAACTGGTGTTTTTCGGGCGAATTTTTCCTCTCTGGAAAAGTTCGTCGCGACGAACTTTCCAACACCGAATATACTTTGATATTTTGAGCATAACTTTTTGTGTAGTTATCCAAATGGAGTGATTTTCAATTTCAAGTAACCTAGAGATATAAGGCTACAAGTTGTAAGAAGAAATTAAGTTTAAATTAAGCCTTTAAGAATATCAAATTTTGGAAGGAAGTTGAGCATAGAATATTTTTTCAGTATAAGAGCAGTCCAAAAATGTTTGGTGTATAACTTTCGGATTACCAAACCAAATTGAATGATTTTGGTGTCATTGAATACTTAAGACAATGGGGGACATTTTTATAGAAGAAAGTTTTAGCAAATTCCTTCATTGACCTGATCATAATGATCATGGAAAAGTTGACCCGAAAGTCTAGGTTTTTAAAGGATTATAGTCAATTTTAGCATTTTTGATTATTAAAGCCTTATGATTTTTTTGAATGTTGTTTGAATGAGAGCTTGGTTTGTTATAGGAAACCAAGCAAGCTCGATCCAAGAGCAAGAGGAAAGACAACACTGAACTTGGATTGTCAAGCGAAATTAGGTGGGTAATATATTTATGGTTATTGTGTATTATGGGCATGTTTGTCTGATGGGTGCATATATGCTAAAGTGATTGAATTGAATGCATGTGTATTGTATGATAACCTGTTTGATAATGAATTTTTGAGATTGTTGAAAATGCATTGTGATTTATAAATTATGATCAAGTTATGCCATTGAAACATGTCATGGCGTTTTGTATGAATGAAAAGATAGAAAAAGATGAAAGTACGAGCATTTGATAAAACGATTATGTGCTTCTGTTTAGGAGAGAGTGGAACCATTCTGTTCGTCACGTGCATGTTGACAAGAGCCTTCTCCCGGCCGCCCTCTTGCGACATATGAGATCCGAAAAATGGACTCATTATGTTCATGGTGTAAACTTTGGTTTCTCCATTTTGTTTCCATGGAACCCTTGAGCCATTTGTTTGTGAATTGCATCTCTGAATTGTCAAGTATGATACATAATTGAATGTTATATTTTGATGCTTAAATGTACATGGTATGTTTTAAGTGATAGCATCCTTGACTGTGAATATTTGAGTTAGAATTTG
>JAOSBK010000005.1:4813647-4826141 GCA_027568895.1 Erythroxylum shatona | reverse complement strand
TGTTTTTCAACTCTATTTCAATCAACACATTCACTTTTGAATATTTCTTATTTTCACTCAAAAATCGGGGTCCAACAGAATTTGTTTAAGAAAGATAACTAGCTTTTCATCTTGTTTTTGTGCTTCCTTGACTTACTGTAACAAGTTTGGTTTAAGCCTCAACTTAGCTACAATGTCTTCATTACTGGCTACAGATACTCTTGCATTCATTACTCTTAAAACTAATAATGATCTCCTGCTAAGAGCATCGACTACTAAATTTGCTTTGTTCGAGTGATAGTCAATGATGCAATCATAATCTTAATCAACTCTATCCATCTTCTTTGCCTTAAGTTCAACTCTTTCTGCATAGGTAAATATTTAAGACTTTTGTGATATGTGTAAATATAACATTTCTCTCAATATAAGTAACGCCTCCAAAACTTTAAAACAAAGACTATAGCTACTAACTCTAAATCATAGGTTTGGTAGTTCCTTTGATGAGGCTTAAGTTGTCTAGAAGTATAAGCAATTACCTTTCCCTCTTGCATAAGTACACATCCTAGCCCGTTATGTGAGGCATCACTATAGATCACGAAGTCTCTAGCAGGAACAAGTTGTGTAAGAATATGCACTTCAGTCAATATAGCCTTTAGCTTCTCAAAGCTTTCCTAGCAATTATCACTCCATACGAATTTTGCATTCTTTTGAAGTAACTTGGTCAAAGATGTTGTGATTAAAGAGAATCCCTTAACAAATCTTCTATAATATCCTACCAAACCTAAGAAACTTCTAATCTCTGTGGCATTCCTATTCAGCTTCCATTCTAGAATGGCTTCTATCTTCTTTGAATCAACTCTAATCTTATCTGTTGATATGACATGACCAAGGAAAGAAACTTCATAAAGTCAAAATTCACATTTACTTAACTTGGCAAAAAATTGTTTATCCTTCAAAGTCTGCAAAATAATTCTCAGATGCTCATTATGCTCTTCTCGATTCTTAGAATAAACCAAGATGTCATCAATAAAAACTACCACAAATTGATCTAAGTAAGGATAAAAAATACGATTCATGAGATCCATAAAGGCTACTGGAGCTTTTGTGAGTCCAAAAGGCATTACTAAAAACTCCTAATGCCCATATCTCTTTCTAAAATTTGTCTTCGGGATATCTTCTTCCTTTACTCTTAACTGGTAATATCCTGATTTTATATCAATCTTAGAGAAAACACTTGCACCTTTAAACTGATTAAAAAGGTCATCTATACGAGGCAATGGATTTTTATTCTTCACGTTCACTTTATTCAGTTGTTTGTAATCCACATATAGCCTAAGAGACTTTTCTTTCTTCTTAACAAATAAAACAGGTGCACCCTAAGGAGCTACACTAGGGCGTATAAAACTCTTTTCAAGAAGTTCTTGTAGCTAGATTTTCAATTCTTTAAGTTCTGTGCGTGTTGTCTGATATGGTGCAATAGATACTAGTGTTGTACCAGGTATCACATCAATAGAAAACTCAACTTCTCTTTTTGGGGGTAACCCTGGAAACTCATCAGAAAATACATCCTGGAAGTCATTTACAATTAGTAGATCTTGAATTTTAGGATCATCCTTTCTAGCTTCAAGAACACAAGCTAAGTAGGCTATATACCCCTTTCGAATAAGCCTTTTTGCTACGAACACTGATATAACATTGAAGATAAAATTTGACCTTTCACCAATAATTGTGATCTCATCAATATCAACGGTTCTAAGAGTGATTCTTTTAAGATAACAATCTTTCACTATATGGTGTCTAAATAGCCAGTCCATACCAAAGATCACATCAAATTTGTAGAAAGGTAGTTCAACCAAATCACCAGGAAATTATAACCTTGTATTTGTAATGGACAATTCTTGTAAACCCTATTTACCACCACACCATGACCCAAAGGATTTGTAATTAGAATATCATATTCAAGATTGTCAACAAGTAACCCCATATTTTCAGGCAATGGCATATATATAGGAACGTGTAAATCCTGCGTCTATCAATGCATTAACAGAAATGTCAAAGATAGTAAAAGTACCTGTAATCACATCTAGAGCATCCTTATTATTACGGGCCTGCATAGCATATGCATGAGCTAAAGTACGAGTGTTTTTTCCATCAACTATCTTTGATGTGACCTTCTGACCACTAGCACCAAAACTAGCTCTCATGCTTCTTCCTCTGCCCCTCGAAATTGTAGGAACTAGTCTCTCTTCTTGACTAAGTATTTCATACCATGTACTAGGGCAATCTCTCTAAATATGCTCTATAGATCCACATCATAGGCATGCTCTTCCGCCATGTTTCTTCCCATAATGATCAAATGGGATAAGTACCCTACGTCCTGACCCACCTATTGTATTAGCTATAGATGGGGCAAGTTGTGCTTCCCTAATCATTAATCTTTGCCTCTTCTCCAATTGGCAGTAGGATGCCTATGTTTGTGTTGAATCCTGAGATCCTGCAGCCTTTTGCTTCTTATTGGCTAAGAGGATGAACTAGATTGTGCCTAACTCCTGTTTTGTTGTCCCCTATTTCTCCATTTTTATTCATTAATATTAACCTTTTCAATCCTCAAGGTTGCTTTCAATATCTCTCCATAATCCCTAATATGTAGTGTAACAAGGAGTTTCTTAATGTCATGGTGGAGGCTTGCTTCAAATCTCTTACACTTATCTTCCCTTGTAGGAATTAATCTCTCGCATACATACTTAATCTATCAAACTCTTTCTTATATTTTGATGTTGTCCTATACCCTTATTTCAAATGAAGGAATGCATCCCTCATCATATCCTTGTAAGCCTCCCCTACATATTTATCTGCAAATTAGGACAAAAAGTACTCCCAAGGAAGATCCTGTGGTGGAACAAACCTTTTAATGGACTCCCACCACTGATATGTTATCCTTGAAGAAGACCATCTGCATATTCCAATCTCTCTTTTGGTGTGCAATGGAGAAGATAACAAATTCTCTTTATCTTGATTAGCCAAAACTTGGCATCTAGAGCGGTAATTGATGACTCCCCCTAAAAATCCTCAGCTCCCAATCTCTTGGCTTTCTCCAATGTAAGGTTCTACAGTGGAAGAGATGGTTGTGGCTATACAAGTGCAATAGCAACCATCTGTTGTTTCATATAATCACCATAGTTTGGAAAAACTTTACCAGGTTAGCAACTGGGTAATCGACAACTGGTGGTACGGGTTATGTTGGCTGTCCTGCCATACCCCTATTTGTATCACTAACTGAGGCATGACTTTCCTCCTTTCTCTTAGCAGCTCCTAGAGCACCTGGTTCCACTCTTCAATCTATAACACATAGAAAGGGTGGATCTACATTCAAGTCACAACATTTTCTCATATAATCCTTCATTTGGCATGTACACAATTCACTTTTCCTTTATTTCTTTAATTATAGACCCTAAAACCACCTAATGGCTCTGATACCGCTAAATGTAACACCTCGTACCCGATAATGGAATTGGCATATCGAGTGTTACAATATTCTTAAATACCTAATATTTCAAACTACAACATTTTCTATTTAAAACCTCTTTAATCTAGCAATTAATATTCACTTTATAAAATTTTGACAGAGTTTCTTCTATATTTATTTAAAACCTCCTGTAAGAAACATCAATACACTTCTCATGTATGTTAACAACTATCCATCTCCATGTCAAACTCCTTGACAAAATAATTTACCCATCCTCTAATATATTTTAACATATCTAAACCAGAATTCATAGATAACTTTCATTTATTCATATATAATTAACAATAAAATCATGTAAGATCCTTCGCTTCTTTATGTGTACATGCTATAACAAAAAACAAAATAAAATTTTGTAGTAAATCCACCTCCAATTCTTTCAAGATTCTCTATGTGCTCTTATCTTGTAGTAAATCTACCACAACTTTCTTCTAATTCTCTTCAAAACCTACGCGTAGAAAGAAAATCCTCACACTAGGTTTTAAACTTAATAGTGTTCAAGCAATTCTATTTCACATTCAATTCAATTCATTCAACCATAACATGCATAATATATAATATTTTCACATATAAATATCTTCATTTTTCTAAGCATAAATAGGCATTTAAAACCAAGTTATGAAATACAAGTATATATCTATTTTAATAATTCATATATAATTATACAATGATCAACAGATTGTACATTCAATTACTACTTTCATTTTAAGGTCTTTAATCATTAATCATGTATTTATTTACTTTTTTTTAATTGCCCCAAATTAAAATCCATTAGAATTGCATCACTAAGTCGGATAAGCGAGTTTTAAAATTGCAAGATCGAGTAACCATACGATCAATTTGAATGTAACTGAGCTCTCAGAGCCATGCAGTTTATAACCTAAATCAAATATCTTACACCGGAACTGAGCTTTCGAAGCCATATAGTCCAATAACATATATCATGAGATAGTACTGCTAACTCCCTAATTGGCATGCCAACCTTATCACATTCCTCCAATTCCTATCTATTTTACTAAGGGTAAATCTAATTAAATCCCATTGAAATTTCATAATAGAAACTCATAATAACTAATTCAAGCTATTCCATATTCGGCCAAAGTAAATGTCATTCTTTAATGTTTTTTTCTTTCGTTATTGGTTTTAATTTATTTCATACAACATTCAAGACGTATTCATCTCACCAATTACCCAAAAAAAAAACATGTATATCAAGTTTCTCAATTCAAACTTAATGTATGCCAATTGGGAAAAATACAAATTATAAATCCAAAATCTTAGTTAATCACATATATTACTTCATTTATCATCCAATTAAATAGTTTTAACAACAATTTCATAAACCCCCAACTTACTCAAGGACCCTAAATTTCCTAATACACAATTTAAAAAAAAAACTAAAATTGCAAGAACACATACCAAATTGATGTCCAAATCTCCAAATTAAACTTCCATAAGCTTCAATTTCATCATTAATTCCTTATTCTTTCGCAGCCTCCCTCTCTCTCTCCTTAAATTCCTCTTCTTTACCTTTATAATATTGCATAACAAATTCAATTTCATGCATTTTATTCATCAATGTATGCAACTACATAAAAATCATGTACTAAAAAAAATTAAAACTCCATTAACTCACCTTATAAATTTTCAAGCATTATTCACCAAGAACACCCATATACCTTTTCTTCATCTTTTCCTAATTTTTGTTGATATGGTGAGTTTAGAGACCCAAGTTGATGATTTAATGTTTAATAGGTGATTTGGGGGTTAAAACTAAAGAAAATGGGCTTGAAAATGTAAGAATGAAAGAAAATTGGGCAAGAAAGGAGGGAGGTATTCTCGGCAATGTTTTGGAGAAGAAGAGAATGGGAAGTTAACAAAAATATCATATGGTCCCTCATTAAATGTTTTCCAATTTTTTTTCAAAAATTATTCTTTTTTAATCCATTCTTTCTTTTTCTCAATAAAAATACCTATAAGAAAAATATCAGCCTCACATAAAGATCTTAATTAATATCATTTTTTGTTAATAAGTTTGGGTTTGACTTTCACCCTTTCTCAGGTCAACCTTTAACCAATGATCAACTCTTGGTCAAATCCTTAAAATGAACTCATTTGGAGCTCTAATTTGATCATCGGGCTATTCTTGAGCAAAATTATCTGATGTCAAATAAAATAAAATGCAATTTGAATCCTGGGTCTCACTATGCACCTCGAGATATATTACTCACGATCAAAAAAGTACTATTCATGAAATCAAGATTTTTGGGATGTTACATGTTAAACCACTAGAAGTACAGAAATAGCTTACAAGCAATAATTTTTTTCCAAAAATCCTTCATTTAGTCCTAGTAACACCTATATTAGGACCTTTATAACCCAACTAAGCTAGAAGCAGAGATGACTGCTCTCCTTAATTACACTGCAGCTCTACACATAAACTTCTCAATACTTAAGAAATATATCAAAATTGTTGTGGCTCTTTAAAGGATATAGAAACATTTCCTATTTCCATAAGTAAATTCTCTCAAGGAAAATGTCAACATGATCTCTTCTCTTCAAGACTCTTCTGGTTCTATAGCTTAAACACAACTGGAACCTTTAGTAGCAATTCATATTTAGTTTTCAAATAGCCTATGTATAGCTTCTAAATTCTTTTCATCCCCTCATTTGTTAAGGTTAATCATCTTTGGTAATTTTTCATGTTTAGAAGCTAAAAGTTTGCTTGTACCTTTTACTAAATTTGATGTTGAAATAGCTCTTTTTAAACTCAATCCTAATAAAGCACCAAGGCCAGATGGCCTATATCCTTTCTTTTTCCAAAATTCTTGGAGATTTATAATAACCCTTATTACTAATTCATTACTTGAATTCTCCAAAAAAAAAAGATAAGCTTTTAGAGGGGATTAATAAGACTTTAATTATTATTGTTCCAAAATCACTTAATTTCTCTTCCTTTAGAGATTATAAGCTAATTTTTTATTGTAATACTATTTACAAGATCATTTTCAAGATTTTAGCATATAGACTCAAATTGGTTCTTAATTTAATTAATCAACCATCTTAAGGTGATTCCATAAAGGGGAGGCAATTTGCTAATAAGATATTGAATGCTTCAGAATTTTTTAAGAATTATAATAAGAAGAATGCTTTCAAAATTTATGAGTGGACTTCCATAAGACCTTTTATAATATTAATTAAGAATTCATTGTTCACAATCTAGAGAACTTTGGATAACCAAACTAATTCTTTATGTGCATTAACCAATACATTAGCTTTATTTCTTATAGTATCTTGATGAAGGTGAACTAATTAGGATCATTAAAGAAGTAAAAGGATTAAGGCAAAGGGATCCTATTTCCCCTACTTGTTTACCCTTGTCACAGATTTCCTTAATGGATTGATTGAAAAAGTATCAAATTAGAAGGAAGATTCATGAATTATAACAAATGTAAACACTTAAAGATTCACTCTCTATCTTTTGTAGATGACGTACTCCTCTTATAAGGAGGTTACCTTGATTCAATCACTAGTCTAATGACCTCAAAACTTTCAAACAGCTATCAGGCATTTTAATGAATAAGGACAAGAGTTACTTTATAGTCTTAGTAGGAGTTGCTCGTTTAGTAATTTAGATATCTCATTTAAATGGTCTTAAAAACAAGGATTTCTCTTTCACCTATTTAGTGAATCTAACTCATAAGATGATAAATTATAGATATTTCATGCTATTGATTAAAATAATTCAAAATAGAATAAGTAATTTGTGCAATATGAGTCTCTCATAACTTAGAATGGTTCAAAGTGTCAATTCAGTATTAAATTCCATGTATATCTACTAGACCTTTCATCTATATTTCCAAAAAGGAATCAAGAAATCTATACATAAAATATTAAGATCATTCTTATAATCTACTAAGGTAATAAATAAAATAGTAGTAAAAGTGAAGTGAAGTGAAATCTTCATAATTAAAGAGGAAGGGAGCTTAGGTATTTGGCCTATTAAACTTACCAATAAAGTCTTCATTGTCAAAAGAATATGGAGACTCCTCAAAGGCAAAGAAGCTTTATGGGTTAAATGGTATATATCCTTTAACTTAAAAGCCAACTCATAATCCAATTAAAAACTATTATTTCCAATAGAGAAAGCATAAGATTATGGTATGATAATTAGATAGCTTTATGCCCTTATATGATAAGAATGCATATCCATTCCTAAAGAAAATCATTTCTATAAATACAATAATTAGAGAGGTCCTTTATAGTAGCATGTAATAGATTGGTCCCTCAACTCTTAATGATATTTTGAGCTTCCAAACTTCTTAGCTCACTCTGCCTATTCTAATTTCATTAAATGGATTCATCAACCATATATGGAATTTCTGAAATAAATCTTAAAAGTTGTTCTTGAAACTTACTTTCCTAAAGTTTCTCAGCATCGATTGATATGGTTTAAGCAGGCTTCACATAAGATGGGTTCATCCTTTAGCTTTTCATTAAAGGTGAGATCCCTACTTTAGATAGCATCCATAGCTCACTAACCCTAATCAACTTCTGTCCTCTTTGTAAAAATGACTCTAAATCTATTACCCATCTCTTTTTTCGTTAAACATTCTCATCCTCCCTACTAGTTAAGATTCAAAACTCATGTAGATGGGATTTTTAATGCAAGGACCAAGATAGTATTACCACTTAGTTAAATCAAAATAGAATAAGGAATCTAACTAATGACATGATAATGAGGGTAGCACTTGAAATAAGGATCTTTAGGAGAAATAGTAGCTCTACCACTTAGACACTCAGAGTAATTAAGGTTAAAACAAAGAAACTAATCTTCTTGAGTATCCTTCATATTGAAAGCATTACTAGCTTAGTAACAATTGGGTTATGTTAAAGATATAAGAAAAGTAGTTTCGACTCTCAAAATGTTAGTGGAAGCCTTAATAATAGAGCTTAATCAAGTTATTGACTTATTAAGTTTTATGTTAAAATTTTTACTAGTTATAGACTAATGTACTTGGAAGAATCATATTGATTTCACTTGGTGGATTAGTGTTGGACCCCAAAATTTTTTGAAGTAGTAAATGAGAAGTGTGGATAGATTTATGTTTTGCTTTGGTGTTTTGGTAGATGAGAGACTATGAAATGGGAAGAATTAGGGTGAAAGTGAAGTTGAATTTGTGTAGTAACTTGATGAAGAATATGTATATATGTGTGTATTATGTTATTGGTGTTCATGATTAATCATGGACTACAATTTGTTTATGGATGATATTGAGTTGAGAATGAGGAGTAAATGAAGTAGAAATTGTGTTCTAACTTTAGGGAAAATTTTGGATTGATCAAAATAGATTTAGATACAGTTATCTCCTAGAAAATTGTAGGTCTTTCTTTCAGCTCTCCAACGGTATATAGTGTATAATTTTTGGATCTCTGGATTAAAAGTTATGGTCCTTAGAAACGAAAATGCTTAGGAGTGTAAAGACGCTTCGTCTGTGATGATGTCATATCGTCTGTGATGACGTCATTCGTCTTAAGACTTTCGCTTCGTTTGACTCCACTTCATCTTAAGCGTTGCATTGTCTTAAGTTGACTTTGCATCGTCTTCAGTTGACTCCATTCGTTTGCTTATTTGCTATCGTCTTAAGACTTCGCTTTGTCTTAAGTTGACCCGCTTCATCTTAAGACTGTTGCTTCATTTGTCTTTTTGTTTCATCTGCTTATTTGCTATCGTCTGAAGACTTTGCTTTGTCATAAGTTGACCCGTTTCATCTTAAGACTGTTGCTTTGTCTGCCTTTTCGTTTCATCTGCTTTTCGCTTTGTCTGTCATTTTGCTTCGTCTGCCTTTTTGCTTCGTTTGTCTTTTTACTTCATATGTCTCTTTTTGTTTCATCTGCTTTTTGCTTCATCTATCTTTTTTCTTTGTCTGCTTTTTACTTCGTCTGTCTTTTTTCTTCGTCTATCTTTTTGTTTCGTTTGCTTTTTTCTTTGTCTGTCTTTTTATTTTGTCTACTTTTTGCTTCATCTATCTTTTTGTTTTGTCTGTTTTTTGCTTTGTTTGTCTTTTTGGCTTCGTCTACTTTTTGTTTCGTCTGTCTTTTTGTTTCGTCTGTTTTTTGCTTCATCTGTCTTTTTGCTTCGTCTGCTTTTTACTTCATCTGTCTTTTTATTTCATCTATTTTTTGCTTCATTTGTCATTTTGGCTTCGTCTGTTTTGTACTTCATCTATCTTTTTGGCTTCATCTGCTTTTTGCTTTATCTGTCTTTTTGTTTCATCGTTTTTTTGCTTCGTCTGTCTATTTGCTTCGTCTACCTTTGGCTATTCGTTTGCTTTCTTCATTCGTTTGTCTTTTTTATTCTTCTTCTTTTAGCCATTCGTCTGCTTTGTCTATTTGCTTCATCTACCTTGGTTCGTCTACTTCATCTGTTTGATTCGTCTGCCTTGTTTCATCTGCTTTGCTTTGTCCGTTTTTCAATTCATCTACTTTTTGAATGGTGTCGCCTGATCCTATCGTCTGCTCCACTTTTGACCCTTCAAACGATAGAATTTGTCTTCAAGGTCTTTATGACAGTTGTAGATCTTGAAGTCATCTTTCAAATCCTCCTATGATGACCTTAGTCTGACATCCCTCATGATAGTTATACAAATTTGTCCCGAGATAGGTTTAATATAATGGAGAACAAAAACCTTACTTGATTCTTTCGGTCATAACTTTGTTCTCCAACCCCTAAATGAAGTTATACTTAAACCAATAGTTTCTTAACACATTCTATTCCTCCATAGAACTTGATAGCATCTAGTATTGATTTGAGGAAGATGGATTGAAACGAGGTAAGGGTATCAATTGGAAAAGTATAAAAGGGAGGAATTTAAGTATAGTGTACTGTTTACATATAAGAACAGTCTAAAAATGTTTGGGGCAATAATTGTAGAGTTTTGAACCAAAATGATGGATTTTGGTGTCCTTAGAAACGTAAGACAATGGAGAAGATTCTTCTAGAAGTAAAAGTTATGTCAGAATGTTAAAGGATATTGTTGGCAAGACACTTCAGTATAAAAAGACATAAGGCATAAATGGAAGGGCAATTGGGACATTTCTCGATCATTAAGGACATAATTGGAAGAAGAAGTATTTTCTGGCTATTTAAGAAGAGAGGAGAAGGAAAATTGAAGAAAAAAGGAGCAAGTGGTCATGAAGAAGAGAGAGAAATACAGAGAGAAGAAAAGAAAGAGAGAAAGAAGAGAAAACAAGCTAAGGTTTCAATTTTCTAAGCTTTCAAGAGAGAGTTGGAGGTCGTTCAAGAAGAGAAAAAGGTAGAGGAAGAGAAGAGCTTCCCTTTGAGCTAAAGATCCCTCCATTTGGTGAAGAAGGAAGGGAACTAAGAGAATCCTACCCAAGAGCAAGGGGAAAGACAACCTTGACTTAGATCTTAGCAAGGAAATAAGGTGGGTAATGTATTTACAGTTATTGTGTGATTGGGCAAATTCTTGCCTATGTGTGAATATGTGTTAAATTGTTTGAATTTGACTTGTTGAAAATACATAATATCTTTATAAAATTAAATTGTGATTTTGATCAATGTTATGCCATTGAATAGTATCATGGCTTTTTGATTTGAATGGAAAGAAGAAAGAGCATGAAAAGTATGAAAGCATAAAAGCATTTTTGGTAAAATGATTCTGAGCATGATTGTGTGTTTCTGTTTGAGAGAGAGTGGAGCCATTCGGTTCGTCACGTACACATTGACAAGAGCCTTCTCCCGGTTGCCCGCTTGTGGCATATGAGCTCCGAGCTGGACTCATTATGTTCATAAGGTAAACTTCGATTTCTCCATTATGTTTCCATGGAACCCTCGAGTCATTTGGTATGCATTGCATCTTTAATTTATCAAGTATGAAGCATTTTGAGTGTTATGTGATTTGAGCTAAATTTGATGAATGCTAGAATTGCTAGATATATATGTATACATACATATGCTTGACTTTGGGTCAATTGCCAATGGCTATAAATATATTAGCCACTGAGCTGTATAGCTCATCCCATGCTTCCCTCCTCATGTACAGAAAGAGAAGATTAGCAATCCTTGCAAGGCATTGGAACTCCAAGATAGTTAAAGACTTTTGTAATTAAATTAGTTCAGGATTTTTGTATTTTAGAATCATATCAAGCATAGACATTCAATTGTATCATGCGTATTATTTTGTATTTGTATTAAAGCAAAAGGGGTGGGTTTTGAAATGTAAAGATGTTTTGGAAACAAGCTTTGTGATCTATGATGGGCCCAAGTAATTACTGAAACTCTGATGTGTTCGATAATATTTGCATCTTGGTGACTGAAATGGTTATAAATAAATCGGGCCAATTTGATTATCGATTTTTCCACGTATGTGTTAAATTTTATTTTTTTAAATTTGTAATGTCATTTGACTGTCAATTGTCTCCGAAATCTGGGCTTTGGAAGCGGGGTCCAGCATTGTTTGGTATCAAAGTTTAGGCTTTTTCCTAGGCTTTGAATGCATTGTAGGATAAATTGTGTGCTATGTGATTTATTGTTGTATTGTGAATTGATATGTTGTGTTGAGTGACATGCATATCATGCATACATGTAGGAAATAAGATTAAAATAAAAGTAAGCTGAAAGATGGTGTCTTATCGAAGGAGTAAAATGTCACCTCGTAAAAGAATATGAGGAGTTTTGCACGGATCTGCTGCATCTGATTCCTCACCATTTGAGAAGGGTATTGATGAGTATAGAATCCCAGAAATTGCAACCGTATGAGTCACATGTATGAACTTCTGTAAAGAGTTTAGACTAGTTGAAACGATGAGAAGAATGGTGTTTGGTTAGAGTGTAAGATGAGGAAAGTTTGTGGAGATTTAGAAATAAGAATTATGGCGTAATTCGATATGTTAGATAGAGATGTAGTATCTGTGATACTGTCAGTGAATAAAGTAATAGAATTTCGTGAGGATATGTATTTAAATTGAT
>JAOSBK010000005.1:4755866-4774841 GCA_027568895.1 Erythroxylum shatona | reverse complement strand
TTTATTAATAATTATTAAATTAATTTTATATATTAAATTAAAATTGTGATTATGTCTAATTAAATGTAAAATAAAATGGAATGTGAAAAACAACAACTCTAAAAAATAATCCAAAATTTTAATTAAATAGAAAATTTCATTATTTATCAATAAATTATTATATTTAGATAATTATTATATATAGATATATATTATATATTGATAATTATTATATATACAATTAGAATATAATAAAGATATATATAAACTAAAATTGTACAATTGTAAAATATGACAATGAACTATTTTGTAATTTTAAAAAAAATTAGGGATTATTTTATAAATTTAAAAAATTACCCGAAACGATACCTGGTATTAACCGATACCGATACAATACCATACTAGAATCCAATCTGATATCAAGTTCGGTACGATATTTATAACATTGTGCCGTGAAGAAGTGCCACGCGTGTAAAGAAGTGTCAACTTATCTTTATTCCGCAAGGCCCTTAATAACTCTCTTACTATCAGCGGCAGCAGTTCAATGCCAATGTGTACGAACATGAGAAATGAGAATTGTTAAAAGCAAGCTCTTTTCTCCTTCAAGAAGTTTCAAGATTTCAAAATAACATCACCCCAACCTACTGGGCTAGAAACAAAACTCAAAGCTATCAATTTCTAGTGGTAGTAAGTAATTTAGGAACTGCATTACAGCAATCCTTATGCATTATTAGCAGTTTCAGTCTAATGCTTCTGGAATTAGAGTCGAGACCAAAGGAGTCTTGAATAACTACATAAATAGTTGAGACCAAATTAAAGCAAGACATGAGGTACTAGGACAAGAAGTGACAATAACATCTCATGAATTTTCCACAATTTTCATTAGAATGTACACTTCAACTGCTCCACAACACAAAGAAGGATTAACACTATCTGCTTCTGAAAGTAGTGTCATATGTGGAGGAAGTTCCTCTCTTTCCAAATCCTAAAATAGGACAGTGCAAGTTTCAGAAATATATCACAAAGATAGTTCAAGAAACATCTACAACAATGAAAACTAATCAATCCATACCAGCTCACCAATAAGCACCACATTCTCGCTCTGGACAACATATTGACCTAGAGGAATGTCGCAATAAAGGTCACCTACAATAACTCTTTCATAGGCACCATGAAGGACAGCATTGACTGTGTCAAAAGATAGTTAGTATAGTACAAGAAATGAAACGAATAAGACTCTAAAACCATGTTACATAAAATACAGTAAAACCTATACTGAATTGATCAAAAGATCTAAGTGTCCCCATCAACTTTCGCCCATCTCGCAAAAGCACGAGTAGCTTCTCTGAAACATAAAGCAGAGCCAACAAACTAAGAAAATAATTGCGATGAGAAACACCAACAACAGCACCTCTCCTTCACCACCTCTACTAATTACACCTCAACGAACATACACAAACATACACCATCAATCAAACAATCGAATTATACCGAATTCCAATAAATAATGACATACACAATATCCCAAGCAACAGTACAGCTAATTCTAACAATTCAGTGTTATTGACATAAACGTGTGAGAGACAGTGACAAACAAAAAGGAGCTTACTATCAAGATAACTAACAAAGGACGTAGAGAGGTAGATATCTTTTGGGTCCACCCAAGATATTGATACACTCAAGCTCCAATCTTTTTGGTCTTGCAAAAATCACCGAAAAATTTCAAAAAATATGGCATTGGTTGCTAAAAGCTCCTCCTTTACCACCTCAGCAACTTTCTCCTTTCAATCCCAAAACTCCAACTTATAACAAGTAAATCCCAATGATGGAAATATAAGAAAAGAGCAAATGATATCACAACTTCGCAAATAACCCAACGGAAACAACAAAAGCCCTATTTACTTTTATCAACAAGACCCTAATTCCTCAAAAGACTTTAAAACAATAAAGCTTGTACAGTCAACTAAAGGTAATATGAAAAGATAAAGTAAAAGCGCTAAAATTTACTAGTTTGAACAAAACTCAAAAGCCCTAGAGCCTCAAACTTTAAGTTTACTCTCCCAGCTTGAAAGAAGACACTCGGATCCAATTTTACCGGAAGAGATCAAGTGTGAAGCAGAGGAGTATAAGGTAAAGTTAAAAAAGAACGAATCTTTGATATAAATTGAAGGAGATTGTTCTAAATAAAAGTATAAATAAAAAAACATTTGGTTAGATCATACGGTAAGGTTTAGGCTAGACTTTGCGGATCCACTGTTTTATTAAATCTTCTATTAAATTTTATCTGTTGTATAGATCAAATTTCAAAAAATAAAGTAGGAATAAATCATTTCCAAATGATCTGCCCCCGCTTTGCAAGTGTCTATAATCATGTGTGGACCAAGTAGCAACTCGCTGATATTCTTACCAAGGATCTTGGGAAACAACAATTTCAATTTCTTCTTCACAAGTTGGACATTCGTAATCTTGATATTCCAATTTGAGAGAAAGTATTGTAATAATTATAGAATAATTAGGTGTACATTTATAATATTCTTAGGGATTCTTTGTTATACTATGTAACTACTTAGGTACCTTAAATTAAGAAGTTGTTGGGTTGTATCTATATATATTTCTGATTCCTTCAATAACAAAAGATAGTAAATCATTCCTATAAAATTCTTTAAGCATAATAATGTTCAAATTTGCTCTTATAAGTTCTAGTCAAGTTATTTCTCAATATTACCAACTCATTCACTTAGGCTTCGCGGTTAGTCTTTTATTAATCTATCATATATAATAATAATTTATATCCAGTGAAAGTTTTTAGCAAGAAATAGTACTTAAATTTTCACTGCTTGAAGCCTTAAGTTTTGGCTTTTTCTCTTTTTTTTTAATTACAACTAGAAATGATGTTATATGTTTGATTTTAAATTATTAATAAGTCAAAATAATTTGTTTAAATTTTAAATTAAAAAGAAAAATAAATTTAAATTTAAATGAATCTTATTTCATCGTATCATAGTAACAATAGAATTATTTCGACCAGGAAAATATTTTTTAAAACCCAAATAAGCAATTCTTTTTAATGAAGATAATTAAATTTTATCTCACTAAAATATATATTTAATATTTGATTTTTTTTTTGGTTCAACTATATCTTGACTTTAATTGTACCAAGTAAATAAGCAGACCAAATAATGATTAAGAACATAGGGTGAAATCTTAAATAGTCTTTACCATTTGAAGTTATTTTTTAAAATTTAAGAATAGAATTGATGTTAAATTATGAATCAATTCCAAGATTTTTATATTTTAAATTAAAAATAAATTAATCCTATTTGAACATATCAATAAATAATATAATTGTTTTGATAGAGATAAGATTATATATTTAAAAAAATTGATACAAATATAATTAAATTAAATTAAAATTTATCTCACCGAAATATATATTTAATTTTCTATTTGACTCTATCTTGACTTGAGCCATTTTAATGAGTTATATTAAACAATCAAAAGGGTATACGGAGAAATGATTAGGACTATATAATCTTCCATGAATTAAAATTTTTAGTTTGAAAGAAAAATAAAATAATGTAGTGTCTTCAGAAAACTTGATGTAAAGAAAAATAATACAAAATATTCGTATACAATTATCAATGTTTTAAAATTAATATATAATAAATTAGAAGTAAAATTTATAAAAGTAAAAATAAAATATTTTATTAAAATAAAATACTCCAGTATTTATTATTATATAATGAACTAATAATAAATAAATATGAGTCTAATATAAAACTTAAAATAATAATAAAAATTAAAATTACATTTTGAAGTATTTAAATTTCAAATTTATTGTAATTTTAATCTAAACATTCATACTCATACAAATCTTATTTGTTTTTTGAATTGAGAAAAACCATTCTTAGTTATATTAGAGTTTTTAAGGAGTCTTAATTAATTAATTTCAATTTAATTGAAATATAATTAATTTTGATTTTATAAACATCTTTATAAAATTTAAATGTATGCATAAATGTAATTATTAATCTTAATCAAATTAAGAAAAATAACTAACTTAATTATGGAATTAATTTGATATTTTAAAACAATTTTAAAAAAATTTATTTGGTATAAATTTTAACATTTTTAAGTTTGGAATACATTATTCCATACTTGAAAAACAATTTTATTAGGTTCGCATTAATCCTATTTCTAACCAACTTTTATTATTGATTATTCTTAGTTTAGGTCAATTTAAACTTATTACAAAATAAGTCAATTCTAACCCCAAAATGTCCTATCTTAATTGCTAAATAACTACTGTTCTAGCTATCTGATAGTCTTGTCATTTTGTTCAAACATAGTCTTCTTTTTCGTAAAGACTTTAATTTCACAAATATGCAACCTTAACTGCCAAACCAACAAACTATGTCTACATTCTTCTTCTTCATAAAGACTCCAATTTCATAAATCTGTAACCCTAATTTCCAAACTTACAAACTATGTCGTCGTAACCATCTGTAGTTGACGTTCTTGTTTCTGTCATTGTTGATGGAGGTTCTGTTGTTACTAGTGCAAGGCACAGTTGCTCCACCTGTCTTCTATGCTTCAACATGCGCACGAAACCTACTACTATGAATCCAATGTGACTGATATTGGTAGGAGCATAATCGATAGTGATGTTAGACAAAGATTGCCTTTTGAGATGAAAAGATATGACCCCTTGGTTAGCAGGAGTCCTAAACAGTAACGCATAGAATAAGAAGAGGACTAGACCAGCTATAGCTAGAGACTGACACGAAATTGTAGGGGTCAAATGCGTAAACTTCTGCAGTGATGAGTTGCTATTTGCGGGGGAAGACATTGTAGGATAGCAAACTAGAAGTGGGATAGGACAAATTCAAGGTAAAAATGTTATTTGGATCTTGATTAGAAGATTGGACATGTATAAGAGAAAGTTTTAGCATGTCACAACAATCTCTTCAGAGGAGAAAGCTGTAACTTATTACACTCTCTTGATAGAGTTCGTGTTTAGAGAAAAGAAATCTCTAACATCCCTATTTTTTTGGAGCACCCTGTTTCCATTAGAGTGTTCTAACCTGTGTTACTTAATCTAATCCATTTATTTATGTGGATCCTACATAAACGTGTAGATGGGATTTAATAGAACATGGTAGGAACTGATTAATCAGAGAAGAAGATCTGATCTCGTTTAATACTCTTGACAAAGAACAAGGATTTTGTTCGTAATACTCTTTAGGGATAGGTAGACTCACAACCTTTATCTTATAGACTGTAAATTTTATTAAAATGATAAAACGTCACGGTTTTATGTTGGTAACCATGTCATTTAGTTTCTACTTTGATGTAGGAGACATTTACCACCCTTAAGATGTTATGTTTTCTCTTACTAATTTTAATAAAAATTTTTAATTTTTTTAAAAAGAGCATTTGTTAAGATAACGAAACTCAGGGTGTTAAGAAAGATAGTATTAGGATGAGTTAAACAAACAAAGATACTTGGGATTCCACAAAGCAGTTAAAGGTATTTCTATATCAACTTAGCCATTATCAAATATTGTCATAGTTTTATAATTATTTTTATTTTAATTAATAAATTCATTTATAATGGAGAAGACAAGCGAAAAGTGGAAGAGTGTGAAAAGAAAACGACAACAAATTAACTACGGAATAGTAATAAGAAGTGAGTTTTATTGTGTGTTTTCTTTATACTCAATTTTGCTTTCTTTTAGTGCGGAAAGGAAGGAAAGAAATTGTGTCTAATATCTGAAAGTGTTAAATGATCACAGACAAGGAATCAAATAAAAAAATAAATTTTGTAAAGACATAGTACAATATGAGTAGCGACAGCCAAATAAGATACATGTATAGAAGATGGCATGTCGTGACACTGTCTTGGCAGAGATCGTAGGAGAAAGATGTAACATGTACCCGTTTTTAATACTCTCTTGGCAGAAGTTGTATTCTTGATTTTGTTAGTGATACTCTTGACAGATAGAAAGAGGTTGTAGTCTTTTTTTACAAGATTGCAAATTTTTATTAAATTTCTTTTATATAGTAATTTAACCATATAAATAAAATAAATAAAATTTTAACCAAAAGTAATAAATAATTGTTTTTAAAAAGTTTTAAGTAAACATCTATAGCAAAGAAGACAAGTGAAAAATGGAAGACTATGAAAAGAAAATCACAAACTAATTAACCACAAAAGAGTAATCAGCAGTGAGTTTTATTGTGTGTTTTCTTTATACTCAATTTTGCTTTCTTTTAATAGGGGAGGAAGGAAGGAAATTGTGTCTCATATATGAAAGTCTTAGATAATCACAAACAAGGAAATAAAAAAATAATTAACTTTGTAAAGACATAAAACAACATGAGTAGCAACAACCAAATACAATACGTGTATAAAAGATGGCATGTCGCAACATTGTCTTGGTAGAGATCAGAGGAGAAAGCTATAACTTGTTCCTGTTCTTAATACTCTCTTAGCAGAAGCTGTATTCTTGATTTTGTTAGTGATACTCTTAGCAGACAGGCAGAGGATGCAGTCTTTCTCTCACAAGACTATAAATTTGTATTAAATTTCTTTTATATAGTAATTTAACCATGTAAATAAAATGAATTAAATTTTAATCAAAAGTAATAAATAATTGTTGTTTTAAGTAAATATCTATAATGGAGAAGACAAGTGAAAAATGGAAGTGTGTAGAAGGAAAATGACAACTAATTAACCACGGAAGAGTAATGAGAAGTGAGTTTTATTGTGTGTTTTCTTTACATTCAATTTTGCTTGCTTTTAATGGAAGAAGGAAGGAAAGAAATTGTGTCTAATATCTGAAAGTGTTCGATGATCATAGACAAGGAAATCAAATAAAATAATTGATTTTGTAAAGATATAGTATAACATGAGTAACGACAACCAAATACAATACTGTCTTGGAAGAGATCGTAGGAGAAAGCTGTAACATGTACCCATTCTAAATACTCTCTTGGTAGAAGCTCTTTGTTAGTGATGCTCTTAGCAAATAGACAGAGGTTGCATTCCTTCATTTACAAAACTGCAAATTTTTATTATATTTCTTTTATATAGTAATTTAACCATATTAATAAAATGAATAAACTTTTAATCAAAAGTAATAAATAATTGTTTTAAAAAACTTTTAAGAAAATATCTATAGTGGAGAAGACAAGCAAAAAAATGGAAGTATGTGGAAAGAAAACGACAACTAATTAACCACAGAAGAGTAATGAGAAGTGAGTTTTATTATGTGTTTTCTTTATACTCAATTTTGCTTTCTTTTAGTGTCGTATGTAAGGAAATAAATTATGGGTATGGAAGGAAAGAAATTACGTCTAATATTTGAAATTGTTAGATAATCACAGACAAGGAAATTAGTAGCGACAACCAAATACAATACATGTATAAAAGATGGCATGTCATGACATTATCTTGATAGAGATCGTAGAAGAAAGTTGTAATATGTACCTGTTCTTAGTGCTCTCTTAGTAGAAGCTATATTCTTGATTTTGTACGCGATACTCCTGGCAGACAGACAGAGATTGCAGTCTTTATCTTACAAGAATGCAAATTTTTATTAAATTTTTTTATACAGTAATTTAAACACATTAATAAAATGAATAAAAGTTTAATAAAAATAAAAATAATTGTTTTAAAAAAGTCTTAAGTAAATGTCTATAGTGGAGAAGACAAGTGAAAAATGGAAGAATGTGGAAAGCAAATGGTAACTAATTAACCACATAAGAGTAATGAGATGTGGGTTTTATTGAGTGTTTTCTTTATACTCAAATTTGCTTTCCTTTAATAACTAAATGCTCAAAAATAAAATTTACTTACAGGTATTTGTTCTTGAAGTTCTTCCTCTTCTTATGGGTTTGGAGGAGGAGGAGGAGGAGCTTGTCCTCTTTTACCTCGAAGAGGTGTGTGCCTACTTCGCCTACCTCGACGCCTACCACTATGTTCTATGATAAGTGGAATAAAAAAAATAGAGGGGAAAGTCCACAGAGAGAGAAAATGGTGAAAAGCTCTTAAGAGAAAGAACGAAGACCCCCGGAGAAGAACAAATGAGAGAGTAAAAGAAAAAAGAGAAACCAGCAACCTCTGGAGAGAAAAATGGTGAAAAGCTCTTAAGAGAAAGAACGAAGACCACCGGAGAAGTACAAATGAGAGAGTAAAAGAAAGAGAGAAAACAACAACCTCTGTAGAGAAAAATGGTGAAAAGCTCTTAAGAGAAAGAACGGAGACCATCAGAGAAGTACAAACGAGAGAGTAAAAGAAAGAGAGAAACTAAGCGAGGAAAGAGAGGATGTGAAGAGAGGGGTACAAATGAGGGAGTAGCATGGAAAGAGAAAATACATCACCCTCTAAGATGCAGTACAAATAGCCTTCTGCGTGGATGTCGTAGGTGCCCTCTCAGATATAGTACAAACATGTACTGATTACACTCCCTCGATAGAGCTCGCAGAGAAAGTTGGAACATGTCCCTTTCTTAATACTCTCTTATTCTTGATTTTGTTTGGCAAACTGCAGAAGTTGTAGTCTTGAAAAGTGAATAACAATTAAAATATTTTATTTTTAATTATTGAAATTATTTCTAAAAAATAATTATATTAGATATAAAATTAATTTAAATTAATCAGTCAAATTAGTTTGTTTGGATTACTTAAAATTTTCAAGACGATAATACCACTAATTTTATTTATATAAAAATTATTATTTTATATTTTACAGTAATATAACATAACATCATCAAATATATTTCATTTCGTTTTTTGTGTCGTAAATATTAAAATACGAAGAATATTGAATGGAAGACAAGTGAAAAATGGAGGAATTTGGAAAGAAAACGGCATCTAATTTACCACGGAAGAGTAATGAGAAGTGAGTTTTATTGTGTGTTTTTTTACACTCAAATTTGCTTTCTTTTAATGCAGGAAGGAAGGAAAATTTTTTTGTCTAACATCTGAAAATGATAGATGATCACAAACAAGGAAATCAAATAAAATAAATAATTTTGAAAAGATATAGTACAACATAAGTAGCGACAATCAAATACAATACATGTATAACAGATAGCATGTTGGGACACTGTCTTTGCAAAGATTGTAGGAGAAAGATGTAACATGTACTTGTTCTTATTACTTTCTTGGCAGAAGTTGTATTCTTGATTTTGTTAGTTTGTATTCTTGATTTTGTTAGTGATACTCTTGGCAAACAGAAAGAGGATGCAATCTTTCTCTTACAAGACTGCAAATTTTTATTAAATTTCTTTTATATAGTAATTTAATGATATTTATAAAATGAATAAAATTTTAATTAAAAGTAATAAATAATTGTTTTAAAAAAGTTTTAAGTAAATATCTATAGTGGAGAAGAAAAGTGAAAAATGGAAGGGTGTGGAAAGAAAACGAAAACTAATTAACCACAGAAGAGTAATGAGAAGTGAGTTTTATTGTGAGTTTTCTTTATACTCAATTTTGCTTTCCTTTAATGCGGGAAGGAGGGAAAAAAATTGTGTCTAATATCTGAAAGTTTTAGATGATCATAGACAAGGAAATCAAATAAAACAATCAATTTTGTAAAAACAAAGTACAATATATGTAACGACAACCAAATACAATATATGTATAAGAGATGGCATGTCGAGGCACTGTCTTGGCATAGATCGTAAGAGAAAGTTGCAACATGCACCTATTCTTAATACTCTCTTGGTAGAAGCTTTATTCTTGAATTTGTTAGTGATACTCTTGGGAGATAGACAGAGGTTGTAGTCTTTATTTTACAAGACTGCAAATTTTTCTTAAGTTTCTTTTATATATTAATTTAACCATATTAATAAAAGGAACAAAATTTTAATCAAAAGTAATAAATAAATATTTTAAAAATATTTTAGTAAATATCTATAGTGGAGAAGACAAGTGAAAAATGGAAGAGTGTGTAAAGAAAATGACAACTAATTAACCACGGAAGAGTAATGAGATGTGAGTTTTATTGTATGCTTTCCTTATACTCAATTTTTCTTTCTTTTAATGAGGGAAGGAATGAAAGAAATTGTGTCTAATATCTAAAAGTGTTAGATTATCACAAACAAGGAAATCAAAAAATCATTAATTATTTACGACATACTACAACATGAATAGCAACAGTCAAATACAATACGTGTATAAAAGGTGGCATGTCGCGACACTGTCTTGGGAGAGATCGTAGGAGAAAGCTGTAACATGCACCCGTTCTTAATACTCTCTTGCCAGAAGCTGTATTCTTGATTTTGTTAGTGATACTCTTGATTGATAGGTAGAGGTTGCAGTCTTCTTTTACAAGACTTCAAATTTTTATTAAATTTATTTTATATAGTAATTTAACCATATAAATAAAATGAATTAAATTTTAACCAAAAGTAATAAATAATCTTTTTAGAAACTATTTAGGTAAATATCTGTAGTGGAGAAGACAAGTGAAAAATGGAAGAGTATGAAAAGAAAACGGCAATTAACTAACCACAGAAGAGTAATGACAAGTGAGTTTTATTGTGTTTATACTCAATTTTGCTTTCTTTTAATGCAAAAAGGAAGGAAAGAAATTGTGTCTAATATATGAACATGTTAGATGATCACAAACAAGGAAATCAAATAAAATAATTAATTTTGTAAAGACATAATACAACATGAATAGCAACAGCCAAATACAATATGTGTATAAAAGATGGCCTGTCATGACACTGTCTTGGGAGAGATCGTAGGAGAAAGCTGTAACATGTACCTAACCTTAATACTCTATTGCTAGAAGTTGTATTCTTGATTTTCTTAATGATACTTTTAGCAGATAGAAAGAGGTCGCAGTATTTCTTTTACAACATTGCAAATTTTTTTACATTTCTTTTGTATAGTAATTTAACCATATTAATAAAATGAATAAAGTTTTAATCAAAAGTAATAAATAATTATTTTAAATTTTTTTAAGTAAATAGCTATAGTGGAGAAGACAAGTAAAAAATGGAAGAGTGTGGAAAGAAAACGACAACTAATTAACCACAGAAGAGTAATGAGAGATAAGTTTTATTTTGCATCTTCTTTATAGTCAACTTGCTTTCTTTTAATGCGGGAAGGAAGGAAAGAAATTGTGTTTAATATCTGAAAGTATTAGATGATCACGGACAAGGAAATCAAATAAAATAAATAATTTTGTAAAGACAAAGTATAACATGTGTAACGACAACTAAATACAATACGTATATAAGAGATGGCATGTCGTGACACTGTCTTGGCATAAATCAAAGGAGAAAGCTGTAACATGTACATATTCTTAATACTCTTTTAGCAGAAGCTGTATTCTTAATTTTGTTAGTGATACTCTTTGCAGACAGACATAGGTTTCAATCTTTTTTTTTACAAGACCGTAAATTTTTATTAAATTTCTTTTATATATTAATTTAAACATATTAATAAAAAGAACAAACTTTTAATCAAAAGTAATAAATAGTTATTTTAAACAATATTTAAGTAAATATCTATATTGGAGAAGACAAGTGAAAAATGGAAGAGTTTGAAAAGAAAACGACAACTAATTAACCACGGAAGAGTAATGAGATGTGGGTTTTATTACGTGTTTCTTTATACTCAAATTTGCTTCTTGTAATAACTAAGTGCTCAAAAATAAAAATTACTTATAGGTTTTTGTTCTTGAAATTCTTTCTTTGCAATGTCAACTTCCTCTTGTTGTGGGCTTAGAGGAGAAGGAGAAGGAGCTTGTCCTCTTCTAGCTCGAAGAGGTGGGTGCCTACTTTGCCTACCTCGACGCCTACCACTATTTTCCATAATAAATGAATAAAAGAAATAGAGGGGGAAGTCTACAAAGAAAGAAAAATGGTGAAAAGCTCTTAAGAGAAACAACGAAGACCCCTGAAGGAGAACAAATGAGAGAGTAAAAGAAAAAGAGAAACCAACAGCCTCTATAGAGAAAAATGGTAAAAAGCTCTTAAGAGAAAGAACGAATACCACCGGAGAAGTACAAACGAGAGAGTAAGAGAAAGAAAGAAACCAACAACCTCTGTAGAGAAAAATGGTGAAAAGCTTTTAAGAGAAAGAATGAAGACCACCGGAGAAGTACAAACGAGAGAGTAAAAGAAAGAAAGAAACTAAGCGAAGAAAGAGAGGATGTGAAGAGAGGGGTACAAACGAGGGAGTGGCATGGAGAGAGAAAATACAACACCCTCTGAGATGTAGTACAAATAGCCTTTTGCGTGGATGTCGCAAGTACTCTCTAAGATATAGTTCAAACATGTACCGATTACACTCCCTCGACAGAGCTCGCAGAGAAAGTTAGAACATGTCTCTTTCTTAATAGTCTCTTATTCTTGATTTTGTTTGGCAAACTGCAGAAGTTGTAGTCTTGAAAAGTGAATAACAATTAAAACATTTATTTTTAATTAATTGAAATTATTTCCAAAAATAATTATTTTAGACATAAAATTAATTTAAATTAATCAGTTAAATTAGTTTGTTTGGATTACTTAAAGTTTTCAAGATGATAATACCTTTAATTTTATTTATATAAAAATTATTATTTTATATGTTACGATAATATAACATAACATCATCAAATATATTTCATTTCATTTAAATATGAAGAATATTGAATGCAAGATAAGTGAAAAATGGAAGAGTTTGGAAAGAAAATGGCAACTAATTAACCACGGAAGAGTAATGAGAAGTGAGTTTTATTGCATTGTTTCTTTACACTCAATTTTGCTTTCTTTTGATGCGAGAGTGAAGGAAAAAATTGTGTCTAATATTTGATAGTGTTAGATGATCAAAAATAAGGAAATCAAATAAAATAATTAATTTCGAATAGATGTAGTAAAACATGAGTAGCGATAGCCACATACAATACATGTATAAGAGATAGCATGTTGCGACACTGTCCTAGGAGAGATTGTAGTAGAAAGATGTAACATATACTCGTTCTTATTACTCACTTGACAGAAGCTGTATTCTCGATTTTGTTAGTGATACTTTTGACAGACAAAAAGAGGTTGCAATCTTTCTTTTACAAGACTGTAAATTTTTATTAAATTTTTTAATAGTAATTTAATGATATTTATAAAATGAATAAAATTTTAATCAAAAGTAATAAATAATTGTTTTAAAAAAGTTTTAAGTAGATATCTATAGTGGAGAAGACAAGTGAAAAATGGAAGCACGTGGAAAGAAAACGGCAACTAATTAACCATAGAAGAGTAATGAGAAGTAAGTTTTATTGTGAGTTTTGTTTATACTCAATTTTGCTTTCTTTTAATGCAAGAAGGAGGGAAAGAATTTGTGCCTAATATCTGAAAGTGATAAATGATCACAGACAACGAAATCAAATAAAATAATTAATTTGTAAATACATAGTACAACATGAGTAGCGATAACCAAATGCAATACATTAAAATTTGGCATGTCGCGACACTATCTTGACAGAAATCATAGGAGAAAGCTATAACATGTACCTGTTCTTAATATTCTCTTGGCAGAAGCTGTATTCTTGATTTTATTAGTGATACTCTTAACAGACAGACAGAAGTTGCAGTCTATCTTTCACAAGACTGCAAATTTTTGTTAAAATTATTTTATATAGTAATTTAACCATATAGATAAAATGAATTAAATCTTAATCAAAAGTAATAAATAATTTTTTGAAAAAGTTTTGAGTAAATATCTATAGCGGAGAAGAAGAGTGAAAAAGAGAAGAGTGTGGAAAGAAAACGACAACTAATTAACCACGGAAGAGTAAAGAAAAGTGAGTTTTATTGCTTAATACTCTCTTAGCAGAAGCTGTATTTTTTATTTGTTTGTGATACTCTTTGCAAAAAGACAGAGATCGCAACCTTTCTTTTACAAAACTACAAATTTTTTATTAAATTTCTTTTATATAGTAATTTAACCATATTAATAAAATGGCTAAAATTTTAATGAAAAGTAATAAATAATTTTTAAAAATATTTAAGTAAATATCTATAGTGTTGAAGACAAGTGAAAAATGGAAGAGTGTGGAAAGAAAACGGTAACTAATTAACCACGGAAGAGTAATGAAAAATGACTTTTATTTTGCATCTTCTTTATACTCAATTTTGCTTTCTTTTAATGCGGGAAGGAAGGAAAGAAATTGTATTTAATATCTGAAAGTTTTAGATCATCATGGACAAGGAAATCAAATAAAATAATTAATTTTGTAAAGACAAAGTACAACATGTGTAACAACAACCAAAGACAATACTAATATAAGAGATGTCATGTCACGACGATGTCTTGGCATAGATCATATTAGAAAGCGATAACATGTACATATTCTTAACACTCTTTTGGTAGAAGTTGTATTCTTAATTTTGTTAGTGATACTCTTTACAGACAGACATAGGTTTCAGTCTTTCTTTTACAAGACCGTAAATTTTTATTAAATTTCTTTTATATATTAATTTAAACATATTTTAATAAAAAGAACATAATTTTAATCAAAAATAATAAATAACTATTTTAAAAATATTTAAGTAAATATCTATAGTGGAGAAGAGAAGTAAAAAATGGAAGAGTTTGGAAAGAAATTGACAACTAACTAACCACGGAAGAGTAATGCGATGTAGATTTTATTGTGTGTTTTCTTTATACTCAAATTTGCTTTCTTTTAATAACTAAGCGCTCAAAAATAAATTTTACTTACAAGTATTTTTCCTTAAAATTCTTCCTCTGCAATGAACAAAATTTTAATCAAAAGTAATAAATAATTGTTCTAAAAATTTTGAACTAAATATCAACAGTGGATGAGACAAGTGGAAAATGGAAGAGTGTGGAAAGGAAATGGTAACTAATTAACCACAAAGAGTAATGAGAAGTGAGTTTTATTGTATGTTTTCTTTATAGTCAATTTTGCTTGCTTTTAATGCAAGAAGGAAGGAAATAAATTGTGTCAAATATCTGAAAGTGTTAGATGATCACGGACAAGTAAATTAAATAAAATAACTGATTTTGTGTAGATATAATACAGCATGAGTAGTGAAAGTCAAATACAGTACGTGTATAAAAGATGGCATGTCGCAACACTGTCATGGCAGAGATTGTATGAGAAAGTTGTAAGATGTACCCGTTCTTAATACTCTCTTGGCATACTCTATATTCTTGATGTTGTTAGTGATACTCTTGATAGACAAACAGAGGTTGTAGTCTTCATTTTACAAGATTGCAAATTTTTACTAAATATCTTTTATATAGTAATTTAACCATATAAAAAATTAATTAAATTTTAATCAAAAGTAATAAATAACTGTTTTAAAAAATATTTAGTAAATATCTATAGTGTAGAAGACAAGTGAAAAATGGAAGAGTGTGGAAAGAAAATGGCAATAAATTAACTACGGAAGAGTAATGAAAAATGAGTTTATTTTGCATCTTCTTTCTACTCAATTTTGCTTTCTTTTAATGTGGGAAGGAAGGAAAGAAAATGTGTTTAATATCTGAAAGTGTTAGATGATCACGGACAAGGAAATCAAATAAAGTAATTAATTTTGTAAAGATGAAGTACATGTGTAACAACAACCAAAGACAATATGTATATAAGAGATGGCATGTCGTGACACTATCTTGGCATAGATCATAGTAGAAAGCTGTAACATGTACATATTCTTAATACTCTTTTGGCAGAAGTTGTATTCTTGATTTTGTTAGTGATACTCTTTGCAGACAGACATAGGTTTCAGTCTTTCTTTTACAAGACCGTAAACTTTTATTAAATTTCTTTTATATATTAATTTAAATATATTAATAAAAAGAACATAATTTTAATCAAAAGTAATAAATAACTATTTTAAAAAATATTTAAGTAAATATCTATAGTGGAGAAAACAAGTGAAAAATGGAAGAGTTTGGAAAGAAATCGATGACTAATTAACCACGGAAGAGTAATGAGATGTGCATTTTCTTTATACTCTAATTTGCTTTCTTTTAATAACTAAGTGCTCAAAAATAAAATTTACTTACAAGTATTTGTTCTTAAAATTCTTCCTCTGCAATGAATAAAATTTTAATCAAAAGTAATAAATAATTGTTTTAACAATTTTGGACTAAATATCTATAGTGGAGAAGACAAGAGGAAAATGGAAGAGTGTGGAAAGAAAACAGTAACTAATTAACCATAAAGAGTAATGAGAAGTGAGTTTTATTGTATGTTTTCTTTATAGTCAATTTTGCTTGCTTTTAATACAAGAAGGAAGGAAATAAATTGTGTCTAATATCTAAAAGTGTTAGATAATCACAGACAAGGAAATCAAATAAAATAATTAATTTTGTAAAGACATAGTATAGCATGAGTAGCGACAACCAAATACAATACAAGTATAAAAGATGGCATGTCGCAACACTATCTTGGTAGAGATCATAGGAGAAAGTTGTAACATGTACCCGTTCTTAATACTATCTTGGCATATGCTATATTCTTGATGTTGTTAGTGATACTTTTGATAGACAAACAGAGGTTGTAGTCTTCATTTTACAAGACTGCAAATTTTTACTATATATCTTTTATATAGTAATTTAACCATATAAATAAAATAAATTAAATTTAAACAAAAGTAATAAATAGCTGTTTAAAAAATATTTAATTAAATATCTATTGTGGACAAGGCAAGTGAAAAATGGAAGAGTGTGGAAAGAAAACAACAACTAATTAACCACGGAAGAGTAATGAGATGTCAATTTTATTGTGCGTTTTCTTTATACTCAATTTTGCTTTTTTTTTTTTAATGCAGGAAGGAAGGAAAAAAATTGTGTCTAATATCTGAAAGTGTTAGATGATCACAAAAAAGGAAATCAAATAAAATAATTAAATTTGTAAAGACATAATACAACATGAGCAGCGACAGTCAAATACAATACGTGTATAAAAGATGGCATGTCATGGCACTATCTTTGGAGAGATCATATGAGAAACCTGTAACATGTACCAATTCTTAATAATCTCTTGGCAGAAGCTGTATTGTTGATTTTATTAGTGATACTCTTAGCATATAGACAGAGGTTGCAGTTTTTCTTTTACAAGACTGTAAATTTTTATTATATTTCTTTTATATAGTAATTTAACCATATAAATAAAATGAATAAAATTTTAATCAAAAGTAATAAATAAATGTTTTAAAAAGGTTTTAAGTAAATATCTATAGTGGAGAAGACAAGCGAAAAATGGAAGATTGTGGAAAGAAAATGATAACCAACTAACCACGATAGAGTAATAAGAAGTGAGTTTTATTTTGTGTTTTTTATATGCAAATTTGCTTTCTTTTAATGCGGGAAGGAAGGAAAGAACTTGTGTTTAATATCTTGAAGTGTCAGATGATCACCGAGAAGGAAATCAAATCAAATAAATAACTTTGTAAAGATATAATACAATATGACTAGCGACAGCCAAATACAATACGTGTATAAAAGATGGCATGTTGCGATACTATCTTGGTAGAGATCGTAGGAGAAAGCTCTAACATGTTCCTATTCTTCATACTCTCTTGGCAGAAGCCGTATTCTAGATCTTGTTAGTGATACTTTTAGGAGACAGATAGAGGTTGCAATTTTTTATTTTTCAAGACTACAAATTTTTATTAAATTTCTTTTATAGTAATTTAACCATATAAATAAAATGAATTAAATTTTAATAAAAATAATAAATAATTTTTTAAAAAAGTTTTAAGTAAACATCTATAGTGCAGAATACATGTGAAAAATGGAAGAGTGTGGAAAGAAAACGACAACTAATTAATCATAGAAGAGTAATGAGAAGTGAGATTTATTGTGTGTTTTCTTTATACTCAAATTTGCTTTCCTTTAATGGGGAAAAGAAGAAAAGAAATTTGGTCTAATATGTGAAAGTGTTAGATGATCACAGACAAGGAAATCAAATAAAATAACTAACTTTGTAAAGGTATAATACAATATGAGTAGCGATAGTTAAATACAATACGTGTATAAAAGATGGCATGTCACTATACTGTCTTGGCAGAGATCGTAGGAGAAAGTTGTAACACGTTCCTGTTCTTAATACTCTCTTAGCAGAAGCTGTATTCTTGATTTTGTTAGTGATACTCTTAGCAGATAGACAGAGGTTATAGTCTATCTATTACAAGACTGCACATTTTTATTAAATTTCTTTTATATAATAATTTAACCATATGAATCAAACGAATTAAATTTTATTCAAAAGTAATAAGTAACTGTTTTAGAATTTTTTTAAAGAAATATCTATAGTGGAGAAGACAAGTGAAAAATGGAACAGTGTGAAAAGAAAACGTCAATTAATTATCCACAGAAGAGCAATGAGAAGTGAGTTTTATTGTGTGTTTTTTTTATACTCAATTTGGTTTGCTTTTAATCTAAGAAGGAAAGAAAGAAATTGTGTCTAATATCTTAAAGTGTTAGATAATCACAGACAAGGAAATCAAATAAAATAATTAATTTGTAAACACATAGTACAACATGAGTAGCAACAGCCAAACACAATGCATATATAAGAGATGACATGTCGCAAACTATCTTGGTAGAGATTGTAGGAGAAAGATGTAACATTTACCTATTCTTATCACTCTCTTGGCAGAAGCTGTATTAAAGATGGCTAGAATGAATCCATATCTCTTGGTGGCTCTGTTATTGATAACTATAGAAATTATTCTGTTCGAGGTGCAAGCCAAGAGGACGAGAATGGAAATGGAAACAAGGGAGACGATGACAATAAAGATAATGGAAAAAATTAAGATGGCAATGAAAATATGGGGATCAACAGACTTTGATGATGGAGCCTATGTAGTTGGGACAAGAATAACATTGGAGAAGGCGAAGCCAAGTAGTTATTACAGCAAGTTCTTGTTTGCTTTTGTCAAGATGATAGCACCGGTAGTGAAGTAGCCGTTGGGTTTAAATAAAACGCTTGGGTCATTTGTTGGTTGGGCCTTGTTAGTG
>JAOSBK010000005.1:4728213-4751413 GCA_027568895.1 Erythroxylum shatona | reverse complement strand
AAATTATTAATGAAAATAGAAAATAAAAATTTATTTATTTTTATATAAATAATTTTTTTAAATATTAATCACATAAAATAAAATAAAATTCATTAAATAATTAATACTAATATTTTTATATAATTAATAATAAAATAATAAACCTCCTGCAATAACCATTTTTATATAAGGGGTATAAAAGTCATTTATTATACATTACATTCAATTCCATCTATCTTCCAAACAATATTTCACTACATTACATTATGAATCCTTCCATCCTTCTCAAAAAACTTTTTAGTATGTTACATTTCATTTTATTATAAACCATTCTGTTACCTTCCATTCTATTATATTCCATTCTATTAATTAACATCCAACCAAACAGGGTCTTAGCTTTTATGTGATGGTGATACTATATCTGCAGCCTGTACACTATTCTTGGTATCTACATAGTGAAACTTGTGCACTGTTTACTGTCAACTATATATCAAGAACAGCTTGCAAGTTGCTTAGTTAATGTGTATGTGTTCATGCGGCTTCCAAATAAAGTTTGCACCTTTTTCAATTGTATGTGCAAATTGGGCATCATTTAAGCCTCAAAGATAGGCATAGCTGCATCAGATTCATAGTTACCAAGAAATGAAATTGGTAGAGAAGAAAACAGAAGCTCATGCCCATGATCATGTTCATGTTCCCCAGGCAGACTAAATCAGGTCATTAGTCTTACCTGCTCCCAGATAATCCCACGTACACGGTGACAAGAGTTATCATTTGAGACTTTTCCACCAGAAATTGCTCAGATTATATATTACTTTTATATCTGAATTCAATTTTAATTAAATCGAATTCGGTTAATAAAAATGCTCCTTTAACATCTACTTCAATTTGAATCAACAAAGGTGAGTTTTTAATGCTCAATACAAGATCTAATCAGTTCACAGACAAAATTTTCCCATCCTATAGCCTTGGAAATGCAAGACTGCACTTTTAAGCAAACATTATTAGCTGGAGACTATGGCTTCTTTTCTCTGAGACTTTGATGTATATCGGTCAGAAAATGTGTGATTTGTGCTGCCTTCAACATCTTCTTTCAACCCTGAATAAGATTGTTGCTTTAAAGGTTGGATCTTTTTCTTCTCTTTACTACTAAAACAAGCTAAAGGATCAATCTTTGCGTCCTGTGCATATGGTTTTGGAAGGGAAATCTTACCAGAAAAGGTGTTGGATCATGACAGTTGTCTAGGTGTCACGACAAACATATTGCCATGATTTCTTGTCGGACCAACAGGTGTCCCAGAGGTCCAGTTGACTTTTCTTCTTCTAATGAAAAACCTATCAACCTTTCTCAATCCATTTATGGCGACACATTTCCAACACCCCTTCTTCTTTCCTACGTAGCACATGATTGGATCACACACTATATGCAGAAAATATCTGCGATTTATTAGTATAAAAACTGGTTAATCACTTAACTAGCTACAAAAGATGTTGTTTGCCTTTCTTCCTTGGCGAGTTTACTTAATAAATTGAAGTACAGTACAACAGTGGGCTTTGATATTCTAAACTATAGTGATTGGTTGACACGAATTCTCCCCCTTGGACCACTTAATCATCCGTAGTCTTATGCGATTATGTGGTTAAACGGATAATCACAAGATAAAGCATAAAAAAAGTTTATGAAACACAACGAGCTATGTGTAGGATGTTCTAAGGTTGATGGGTTCCTGAGCTTCTTCCATCGGTTTTCATGGATACAAAGTCAGCCAGTAAAATAATATCCTGTGGATGCCACCCGTCGACTTAAGAGGGTTTTACTCATTTCAATATCAAAAGCATAGAGCTAAAATTACTATAAAGTTCGGATCATTTGAATAATATTTCGTCACCTTGATCGTCACTTTGGTGCTAAAAGCCTAAAGTTGTGAACCTCTTACACGAATTCCTTTTTAAATATGCATCTCCTCGAGATGGAAGTAACAAAGCAAAATGAGAAAAGGGGAGTTGAGGATTGCTCCCACCAAGATGATAAGCAAAAGCCATGTGAGTTCTTGCATCTACTAGATGTCTAGGGTTCAGGAACATACTATATTCTGCAAAGCTTGTTAATTCTGGAAGGTTTAACACTCTCTGCGCAACATAAACTAAAGATCTTTTACGATGTTGAACTCTATCATCCGTGAAGAAGAGTGGGGGCCATCATGCTTTGATTTGACTAGCTCAGCCCCTTCATTGGATCTCAGGATAATAATAAACAAATTCTCTACCATTAATTTAAGAGAGACTAAGCAAATGCTTCATTTCCCATCAACATCTCCTGGAAACACCTCAGAACGGAGTACGACCTTGTTAAGGATGACTTGGATGGACCAAAGGGTCAAATTTGATCCGAAGTTACTCATGTTATAGAGGAATCTTGCATTTTGCTTCTCCAACCTCAGGTCACTATCTAATTATTACTTTTTACTTAAAAATTGTAAGAGCACTCATGTTATAGGGAAATCCTGCATTTTGCTTCTCCAACCTCAGGTGACTTCCTATAAACTGAAGTCAAGCAATTTAGTGAAAACTAAAGCAGGTTCTGACTTTGAAGTTAACTATGTACACATGAACACAAGAGAACTGATGGAAGGAGTAATCATTCTTGCAATTTATGCAGGAGTGAGAGATTCTTAACATAGAAAGAAACCATCTTCAATGGTTTTAGTTGTCTTAGAATATACTTACTCTGATATTAGAAACTGAAATTGCATGAGTCACAAAACCTATCAAGAAACAGGAGAGATCAATAGTACATATATGTTGATGACATGACATTATATGTGCACCTGGGGAAAGATAACATTGAACTGAAATTATGTGCATGCATGTGACTGCCTGTATCTTAAATCTATGAACTTTAACTTATACAATGGTCACTCAATGGAAGTTGCTAAGCCATATGGTGGCTTTGGATTGACATTGTAGGCAAGTTATTGTAGTACGTACAGAGACAGTTCGTTTGACATTTGTGCATACTTAAACTTCTTAAAGATCCAACTACACTGTCAATTATAAGCATCAGTAGACAGTAAGGGAAGAGCTGACATGTTTCTCATAGTCTCATTAGCAGGTTAATTCCATCAAAGAATATAAAACCATATGACAGGTAGATACAGATAGCTAGCTACTCTTACCATCCAATATTCTTCTGTTGGATTTGGAGAGCTCACTTACATAGGAAATCTCAAAGATGGGCCAAGCGAGGGAACATATTCATAGGCCTTGACACTACACTTCAACTTAAAACTTAAATTATTAAGTTTATAGATCCTTTCTACTTATATGTCTTTCACTAATTTCATATCTTTTTAATGTAGAATTCCTACTCATAATTGACATTTTAACAATCTCCCTATCAAGTATAAACTTTTACATTGGGTTTGTGCTCTCTTTCAGCAAAAGCCTTTTTTTTTCAGTAGCTCGAGTACATGACGTCACTCAGAATCCTTCTACTCTCTAGTCTGGGTTTACTAGGAGTCTCCTTGCTCTTTTTCGTAGAGAAGTAAACACGGGATCTGACTATTATCTTCATACTCGTTCCTTGTCAAACCATTGACTCTAATACCACTTGGTGAATCTGGAGAGTCTACTTATACAGGAGATCTTCAATATGAACTTAGTGAGAGAACATGCGCATAAACTTTGACACCACACTTCAGCTTAAAACTTTAAGACATTAAATTTATATGTATTTTCTGTTTATATGTCTTTCATTAATTTTATCCCTTTTAAAATTCTTAATCACAGTTGATATTCCATCATTTCCTAACAGATATGTTCAACCAATGGACCCGATAAAAGAATCCCAATCCTACAGAGTCATCTAACCATAACTCAACTAAACCCTTAAAACCAGCCCAAGCAATTCAAGCAAACGATGTCGCTCTGTTAATTCCGAAACGGCGTCATTTAAGTCCTTCCCAAGTCTAAGTCAAGTGAAGGAAAGTTGTAAACGCATCTCATCCAATCCACTACTGCCACCCGTCCAAAGCTCTTTCCCTTCGCTCTTAGAAACAAAATGTGGGACTTTATAATAAGGACGCGTATATACACAAAACCTATAAGTTTGGGTCAATTGCTTAGAAACGAAGTACTAAATCAGATTTTCATTATAATTACAGGTTCGTGATCTATTTTTGACACGTTAATTTCGTTTTCTTTTTCGTTAATTCATTATAATTCTGTTTGATTTTGTTTTTTTTCTTTTCGTCATTATTTCGGTGACTGCAATTGGAAGATAATTTAGAGATTTTTGTTTTGTTTTGTTTAATTTTGTGAAAAGGTAGTAGAGGAATAGAGAAGTTTTGGGTGTTGTAAGTAATTTTGAAATTAGGGTTCGTTCGGTGGAGGTTGTTATTCTCTTGGATTCATGTAAATTCGCCGCTCTGATATTGTTTCTCTCTTGTTTTCTTAAATTATGTCTTTGCGGGCGTGTGTGCATTTGTTGAAAGATTAGGACTTTTTTTTTATACGACCAAATTGGTTAAATTTGATCATTCTTCAGTAATCTGCATATCACATTGACTGCTACGACAGACATTCTTAATCGCCCTATTTTGATATTATTAATGACTAGTATATGATGCAAAAGTTTGAACTTTATGTGGTTTTCTGTAAATTTTATGGTTAATGTTGGATTAGGTATAAGGTGATGGCAACTGCAACAATGGCTACAGCAGCTGGTGTGGCTGCACTTTTGTACTATACAATGAACCGTAAGTTGAAGGCTGGCATATCTAACGATGGTGATGTCGATGATGATGATGATGAGAATGAGAATGAGAATGAGAATGAAAGTGGGAATCCACCTAGTCAAGCTGTCCCCTTAGGAATTGAGCGTGTCTCGCATAGGCTAGTTCAAGCTCCTGCAACATGGTTGGACACGATCTCAACCTTGTCAGAGACTCTTAGGTTTACTTACTCTGAGACTTTAGGGAAGTGGCCAATTGGAGACTTGGCTTTTGGTATTAACTTTCTATTAAAGAGACAGGTGCGCTATTTGTTTCTTGCTTTTTAGTGTTGTTATTTAATGGGAAATGCTGCAGTTGTATATTCTACAGATGCCTTGGTAGTGAATAGCATCATTGATTTGATTTGTGTTTTACAGTTTAAAAGATGATATTTTGCATTTGAGTATCATCTCAGCATCATGTTTTCTATGATTTCAACTGATAACAGTTTCTTATTTAGAGAAGAAACGGGAAAACAATGACCAATGAATACTATTATATGGCAGATTTCTGCCTCATGCCCTACTTTTAGTTACCTCGTGAAAATTATAATTATGGGGATGAATAAGTCTAGGAAAGCACCATTGAATTTCCTATGTCAAGCTTTGATTGCAAAAACTGAAAATATGCTGTATTGGCTTTAGCCTATTCCGTTCTTTCAATCAAATTCAATTTTTTACTGTTAGAGGATAACCTTGGTATTGGTATTGCCCTTATCTTTACAAAGATTTTATTATGTTTCTATTGCTGTTGATAATCTGATCCTGTAATGAAACATCTCAGGGGAACCTACATGTTGGCAATATCTTTGGTGGAAAGGAAAGTATACAGCTTGAAGGACATGAAACTGCTGTTGAACTTAGATGTCTCTTGAACTTATTGACCTTGTGTTGGCATTTCTCGAAAAAACCATTTCCTTTATTTTTGGAAGAAACAGGATATATGGAGGAAAATGTTCTTCTTCAAGAACCCAAAGCGGGAGTAAGTTATGCGAATTTCCACTCTTTTATTGATTTCTATGTTCGGACATTAAATTTATTTTTGGTTTTTGGAATCGAGTGTAGTAAGTATCATTTTAACGTCTGAAGCCTCCCTGCAATGTACTGGGTTTATTGGTTTTTCAACATTGGTTAAACAAGTAATAGTTACATACATCTAAAAGATTGTGCATTATCTTTTATTTTCAACTATATTATCAAAAACACAATACGCATGCTGTCCTCCATGGTAAATTTGTGTGTTCATCTATTTAATGCAGATATTGAAGCCAGCTTTTACAGTTTTAGTTGACCATAGAACGAAATATCTTCTCTTATTGATTCGTGGTACGCATAGTATCAAGGATACTTTAACAGCTGCAACTGGTGCTGTTGTGCCATTTCATCATTCTGTTGTGTATGAGGGAGGAGTAAGCAATTTAGTTTTGGGATATGCACACTGTGGGATGGTTGCAGCTGCTAGGTGGATTTCAAAGCTTGCAACTCCTTGTCTTAAGAGGGCTCTTGAGCAATATCCAGATTACAAAGTTAAGGTAATGATGTAAATAGCATCTTTCTTTCTAAGAGCATGCTTCTTTGGCATGTTCTAGTTTTTGATTACTAAGACGAAGGAAAACCAACATTTATCTGTTGATTCAAAGATTGTAGGACACTCCTTGGGTGGAGGCACTGCAGCGCTTTTAACTTATGTATTGAGAGAGCAAAAAGAACTGTCGACAGCTACCTGTGTTGCATTTGCCCCAGGTTTCTATTGATTGCAATGAAAATATTCTAACATGAAATTATTCTCAGACTGATGTACTCTTCTTGGTTGTATATGCGTATGTGTGTGTGTGTGTATATATATATAGCTGGAGTAGTTATGTGTACATATAAATATAAATACAAAATTGACTGCCCTTGGTTGTGTTGTGACCTGCTATTATGTATCAGCTGCATGCATGACCTGGGAATTAGCTGAATCAGGCAATGATTTCATTATCTCCGTCATAAATGGTGCTGATCTAGTGCCTACATTCTCAGCTGCGTCAGTGGATGACTTGCGCGCAGAGGTTAGTCTGAGGCTTGAATGAAATAAGAAAAAGCTTTGAAATTGATTCTAGTGTGCCTACAAGTTGAATGTTGCATCTGTGATAGGAAATTGTGTAATAATTATGCTATTCTTATGGTTAACATTGTTATTATTGTCTCTCCAAATCTTTCATTCCCTCTAGAAATATCAGAAAACAATTAAACAGCATTTTAGCTTCCATGGGTTCCAGTTTCTACTTTTTTTTATTGTTGTTTGTTATGCTTCTTACAATATCATATCCTTTTTCAGGTAACAGCATCAGCATGGTTGAATGACTTGAGGAATCAAATTGAGCGTACAAGAATTCTTAGCACTGTCTATCGCTCTGCATCTGCATTGGGTTCTCGTCTCCCATCAATGGCAAGTGCTAGAGCCAAAGTTGCCGGTGCAGGTGCAATTTTGCGCCCTGTCTCCAGTGGCACACAGGTGACCTGTCAACCCACAACTAGCTATTTTTGGGACTGCATAATGTCCTCCAGGACCTGTCATGTTATATTGTTTGTATAATCTTTTCTTTCCCTGTTCTCATGGGCTATTTCAAACGCCCTTCATACACGTTGGGACCAGTTAACTGTGGTTCCTCAAACCATCATTGTTTATTCTCCAAATCCTTTCCAATTTCTGCTTCTATTAAAAATCATTTGTCACTATTTGCACCTGTAATTTTAGTTGCTTGGTTTCTTATTCTTCAGGTTGTAATGAGGAGGGCCCAGAGCATGGCTCAAGCAGCATGGACTACACGTTCTGCCCTTCGCTTGTCTTCCTGGTCGTGCATTGGTCCTCGTCATCGAGGCACAGCTGCACATTCCAACCCACCAGACGGAAGCTCCCAAGAATCTCCTTCTAAGAATGAAACGTCTGAGCCGCTCCTTACATCTCCTAGACATAGCATTACAATTCCTTCAGATGAACTTCCTGTATCTGGAGGAGCAGAATGGGTGTCAGAAATTGATCATTGCCATGGGGAAGAAATACTTTCTCATGATATAAATGTAATGAGCCGTAGCCCTGAAGATCAAATGAATGATGTCGAGTTGTGGAAGCAACTCGAGCATGAAATTTATGATAGAATGAGTGAGGAGGATGGTGATGTCGCCAAGGAAATAAAGGAAGAAGAAGCAGCGGCCATAGCAGAGGTAGGTGAGGTCCAGCCTGAAACTGCTGCGCCAGAGGCGAAGGAAGTGCACCGATTCTTCCCTCCTGGGAAAATCATGCATATTATTAACTTGCAAATCGATAGGGTAGAGAGCGGAGATGATTCCCCCACAACTTCCAACGATTCAGACAGTGACCCACAGCCAGTGGAGCCTAAAGTTGGAATTTTCATTACCCCCAGATCACTATATAGTAAACTAAGGCTTTCTCAGGCCATGATTAGTGATCATTTCATGCCAGTGTATAGAAAACAGATTGAAAAGGTAATTAAAGAGCTCGAGAATGAAGGAAGTGCTGATCAGTATTGCAGTGGTGAGGTAGTTTTATAGCCATACTGACAATTGACATACATGAATCAGCTTTAGGAACAGAAGTTTTGATTTTTTTTCTTCCACACTTTAAAAAAGAGCAAGTTATGCTTAACCTCTGACATCTTCCCATACACCTGTATCTGAAGTTCATGGGAACTTTTAAACCCTTGAACCATTGTTTTAAGGAAGCCATTTGCTGTAGGAGGACGATCACCCTTTGTAATATGTCCAATTGAAAATTTTGCTCTTTGCTGACCCCAACAATGTGGGTGACCTCCACATTGATATATCCAATTTCTCTGTGAAAGCTTTCTTTTTATGTTGTTCGTGCAGTTCTTACCATATGTATGAAATGTTTGTGATCTTTCTGAAGTGCATCCCCAATGCCTAAGGTGTTGTGGCAGAATACAGGATGGTCAAAGTTAAGCTATGTTGACTCTTGGCACTATCTGTTTCAAGTGAAAGAAACTAATCCACTTTTGTCTCTTCTAAGCTGTAAGGAAAGGGTGGAAGGCAGCCAGATATTAAATTAAGTTGACATGGAACTGTTCTGGAAAGGATGATATTGCCCTTCACCTTCATTAATGTTTCTTGAAGCTGTTTTTCATCTGCCCATTCAATCTTTAGCGTTGGAGCAAAGAGACCCGGATGCCATGTACCCACTTGTTATGTGCAGATGCACCAACGAACCCACTTGTTATACCAAATAAAACATGTCAGGACTCAATAATTATACCTCATGCCAAGTTGAAAGGCACAATGTATGAAAAATGGACTGCACTAGATGGCCCACCAACCAATTAGAATTTGTAGCTGGGTTTTAGTCCACATATCAACACTTTGATGTGTCACATTATAAGCTCACATCAATTGTCCTGCATAGACCCAACATCATAATATCTTCTTTGTTTATCACACTTGCAAAACATGGCTCTCTCTTGCCTTTTTTCTTTGAAAACACCCCTAAAGTATGTTTTTAAAACCACATACTTTTCTAAAGAGACATATTTCAGTGGAGTTCTACTCTAATTATTATTTGCTTAATGGTACTTGGGAATTGCCGATTCCTACAAATACACTTCTGTAACATCAAATCATATGGGCAAGTAGGAGTGGAGGCTTAAATGGTTTCAACTCTTTAGTTAAGACTTTCCTTTTTAGGAGGTCTTGAATTTGAGTCATGTTAAAGGAGGAAAAATAGAAAATATTTCTGTTGATGATCCTTTAGTTCTCTGGATAAAGCTCCTTGATCAGATTAATTACAAACACCTTATTTCCAGTGACAGTGTGGGAGTTGAAGCTACTAAAAAATTGGGGGGCTAATGGAAACCTAATGCTGAGCATGGCCAGTGAACAATCAAATATACGAAGACTCTTTATGCGCAGAAGTGTACAAACTACGTAAGAACCTGAGGGATCTTAGAGTTCTAGGTTTACATTCTCTAAGACTCTTGAGGAGGGGTCTTAGGGGTTAAGCCGGATACCTAATGAAATAAAAAAAATCCATATGGGCACATTCCCCAATTTCAAAACTCCATCACCTGATATTTGATCTATATTGTTCAATTGGTGATATAACATGTCTTCTTCCAACCAAGAGCCATCCCCTTTTGATTAAGTAATTAAATGACGATCTAATCATGATTACAACCTTTAACAACTAGCTAGGTATTTCCATAAATCTGCGACAAAGGACTTAATATCCGTGGGCCGTGTAATTAAAGACAACACAGTATAAACCGGGTGATCTTCAATCTTCATAACAGTTGCTTACTATGTTGAACCACCGTATGCATCAGCCACGTTCAAGAATTCATAGCCACCTGACTAACCCTTGACGTGATTAGTGTTCAACACGTAAAGCTTTGTTTGATTCGAAACGATCAATCATGTGTCATTCCTTGACCCTTGCTCCGTTATGTAACTAATCACGCTTACTCTCAAACATATATGTCCCAAGCATCAAATGCTCTATTTAACCTTTTCTCATTTCTATTATATTTAATCCTAAGATTTAATCGAAGTGATAGTTGGGTTTTTTCTTTGCATTCAAAAGGTGAAATCGCCCACCCTAGGCGCCCCTATACTCCAGCCCGATAGAGTTGTGAGGGGAATAAATCACGGTTTAATCTCACTTAAATTATCAGAAAGGCGGTCGTTTTTTTTTTATGCGCACAAGGAGCCACCACATTGAATAAACTCTCACACTATCATTGTTGAAACTCAAACATGAGACCTTTGCACTCAACTTCCTTGCTAATAACCAGTTGAGCTATCCGTGCGGGCTATGGTTGGGTTTCTTCTTCTTTAAACATCATGGAATGATATTTTTATGTAAATTATTAAAAAAATGCAAAAAGTCAATCTTCGTGGATTATGACACAAGTATGGATTTACTCTGAGCATGGCTACAAGAACGAGTAGTCTCAAATCAACGAAGAAATGGGTGACCTCATACTCACCATTATGAAAGATCACCAAAGTAAATGCACATGCTTCACTTGCATAGGTGTGAAAATGCAACGATCTTGTTATGTGTAGATTGGTACAAGGTGAGCCAACAAAACAGTTCAATTTATGGCATGCAATGCAATGGGCCAAAACACAATCAATTGGTGTTACCTGGGAAAGATGGGAACAAGACAATAGGAACAGATTATCTTTTGTTTTTTAATCTTTGCATTTAAGTGGATGTCTCTTTCTTACATTCAATGCCAATTGCTTCGGCTTTGGTAATATTACTCTGGTCCATATATATTTATTAAACAAGAGTACTTGATGATGACTTGCTTGGTTTTTCAACCAAGATTTATCATCATCATTTAGGAATCACCAATAGGCATATAACATAAATGTCTTCTTCTTTTTTTTTTCTTGATTGAAAAATTCATAATTGAAGTTGAGAGCTCAAAGGGGTTGCTTAAATTATACTTCTTACCAAACCCTATAATTAAAAAGTTTCAATTATGATCTCCCTTTTCCATTACAAATGTGAATATAGGGTTATTTCACCAACTTTGACCATGCAATGCAGTTTTTTTTACTTATATTACTCTTCCAATAAGATTGTGTACTACTAAACTTCTTAAGACTTCGCATTTTAGAAAAACTCTTACCAAAAATTGTTATTACTGTACTACTCTTTTACAAAATTTATATTGTAATTTGAAATAATTTATTTAGATAACTATATGATATATACATAAGGATTTATTTGATATGAATTAGAAGATAAGGATTTGGGAATTATGATGTAATGATAATAATTACTGTTTAGTTAATTTAAAATCTATAATACTAATGTACATCTAATGTCACCCTCTTGCACTGGAAAGGCCAATAGGGACCAAACTAATCAAACAAACAAAACTAATTGTAGAGTCCAAACCATCCCACGTTATATCTTACACGTTATGTGTTATCCACGTGGCTATCGTGGATTGGTACAGAGAAACAGAAACGCGAGTTAAAAACATCCAAACTGCATATATTGGCTAAGAATGAGAAGGGGTTGAATATGCTTAGCTGGCAATCAACATATCGACGGCCACGGTTGATTCACGGCATCAAGAGCTGATGTGGATTGTATCCTTTAAAGTTTCAATCATTGGTTCTCTCTCTAGCCCTTCTCTCTCTTTCTTTCTCTTTTTATATGTCTTTCCCTCCGGTGTTGGTATTTGCTTGAGTGGAGAATTTTTCTGTGGAGGAGAAACAAAAAGCAGTCTCTTGGTTTTGTTCAATAATAAGTTTGATTTGAGTTTTCTAAAGGATGTCAGGAAAAGGTTTTCTTTGTGTTTGAAATTCTTTGGGAGAGACCTTGAGAAAGAAGAGGGAAAGCAAAGAAATTTCAAAGAAAGATCCTTTCTTTTTCTATGAAATGGTTTTGGGGTGTGAGATTTTCTTCATTGAAGAAGAGAAGTTTGAAGAAGGAGAGTGGGAAAAAGAGAGATAAGAGTTTTTGAAAGCCAAAGTAGCAGAAGTAGAGGGGAGCTAGATATACATATATAAGCTTTTGTGTACCTACACAGAGAAAGACACTTGTGTACTTTTGATCTACTTCTGCTGGTAATTCTCATCAAGCGCATGTTTCTTTTATCGCTTTCCTCCATGATTATGGTTATTAAGATTGTTGTTTATTTTTCGGTCGATCAAGCAACTCTCTGCTGCAGTTCCTATGATTAAGTTGCTGTTGTGTTCTGTATTTTGTGCAATGTTTTTGAAGTGTCTGCAATTTTAGAAAGTATTTTGCAGTCCAGCTTGTCTTCAATTAAGTTTCCTTCTTTTGTTTCTTTGAAAGAAATCGAAAGAGAATTATTTATTCGAGGCATTAATTCATATATTATATTGGATTTCCACGTAAACTTTCCATCTTAGTGATTTATATATTCTTGGAAAATTCGTAGAGAACCAATATTTGCTATATCTGTCTTGCATTAATGATATTAAAGATCATGTTTTCTGGTCATGCTTGATTGGTATTAAGCATAACTTAGTTGCCATTAACGGAGACTACCTAAGAAGTTTGTTGCATAGTTTGAGCTAATTTTGACACGAAGTTTTTGTTTTTGTTATTAATAGCTGTGTGTGCTTGTGATGGCTTCCAGGTGATTGGCAAAATGTCTGCTACTATAATCAGCGACCCTATGGTTGTTTCAGCTCCAGAAACTCAATCAACATCAGCGAAACTCGTTACACAGATCGAGATCGAGTTTGCTAAATGTGACTGTTGTGGCCTGACGGAGGAGTGCACACCGGGGTATATTGAAAGAGTACGTGAAAGATATCAAGGAAAATGGATATGTGGATTATGTGCAGAAGCTGTAAAAGATGAGAATCTAAGGACTGAGAGGCTTATTAGCACAGAAGAAGCATTGAGTAGGCACATGAACTTCTGCAAGAAGTTTATGTCCTCAGGACCACCTCCTGATCCAACAATGCACCTCATTTCAGCTATGAGACAAATTCTTCGCCGAAGTTTGGATTCTTCAAGAGCTTCGGGATCAACCCCGACTAGTCCTACCAAAAGTAATGATGGTGAGACACCGACTCGTGCTAAGCTTACTAGGTCTGGAAGTTGTTTCCCTACTCTGTCTAGATGACATGTAAATCATGGTGTGGTGGAACATGGATGTCAATAAAACTAAAGTTCAGATTGGCAGGGGAGGTGATGGAATTAAGTTTTATTTATGAAATTAATATAAAATGAAAAAAATGTGAATTTTAGGATCTTAAATTGTAGTTACATAGTTTTCAGATACAAAATTTCTTGTCAAAAAACTAAATTTTCTATTTCTTTTTCTTCTTGCATCTTCTTGGACTGATTGACACAAGAAGCCATCAATCGTGGAACGTAGTTGGATTAGCAACGTTGATTCAGGGTACGATTTTGGAGGGTATAAACCACCAACTTCAACAGTTAGTTGGAAGTTGGTGAGAAATCATTGTCTGTAATCTGAAATGGTTGAAGAGATCTGAGTTTATTTATAGGTTTTAAAAAAAAAAGGCTTTGGCTAGCATGCAATTGTTTAATGGTTATGCCCAGTTATGATCCTGCTGGAGTGATTCTCTTGGTGCTTGGATGCCATTAATGGCATTGCTAAGTTTAGTTGTTATCTTGTCACAGATGAAGTATTCCATTGACACGTATCAACAAATAAATATGATTGAGCTGTCAAATGAATGACACTCTGTCCTTTAACTTGTACGAGTCTCTTCATCTTTGCAAGTCTCCTGATTCTTGATCTCTTGGGAATGAGGCAACCCCTAAACTTGTGTTAAAGATAGAATTTTTAATTATATGTCAATGGCTTAGATAAATGCTTAATAATCTGAATATGTACTTTACGACACCAAGGAACCTGTGAATTCTGTGTCTTTATTGCAGAAAAGATTGCTAAGAATCAAAATCTACGTCAGTTGACTCAGTTATAGTGGCAGACATATGTTTGTTCTTGATTCTACCAATCAGAACATTGCGGATCGGAATAGGCTTGAGAAGTTGAGTAAATCTTAACAGGAGCCTGACTTTAAAAAGTAGATAACGATAGGGAGAACAGAATATAGTGGCAACCAAGAAATGGTTACTCTCTTTCGAACCTTAGATATTAATTGGTAGACATGAACAGATTGTGTTAATGGTGAGAACCATAGCCAGGGAATGCTTCCTTTAGATTTACACATTACGTACATGCAATTGGGGACATATATAAACCAGCACTGCCTGGACCAGAAGAACATATATACATGTGGATAATACATTAGAGAAATGATAAATGAAGTGGGGAGACTATTTCTGAAAGAAGATTGAGACAAAGTGTACGCGAGAAAAAGCCAAAGGTTCCACTCTCTGCGAGAGAGCAAACACGTAGACTAAAACCAGTTTAGTGAATCGGCACGCATCTGTGCTACTGATAGGTGAATATGGAGACAGCCGGGAGTCACTGAACATGGCAGTCTGTGTATGTGTTAGGTTGGTGAGATGAATAATTGTATGCATGTTGATGTAGTTTGTGGGGCTTCATCTCTGCATGGATTGCTACCGGACAAGTTAATCTCAATCAGAGCAGGACCCACCTAGCTTACTGGTTTCTTGAATGAGTAGCCTAGCCCCCATGACCACGCTCTATATTCATTACCATCGAAGTTTAGAGTAGTTACTGTTGTCAGGCTATCTAACTTTCTGCTTTCTGATATATATATTTTTTCTTGAGATATGAACATTTTATTTGAAACATGTTCACATAATTTTTTGGTAAAAGATATAGGATTTTCTTGTAACTTAAGTAAACTTAAAATTTTCCAAATTTTAAAGATGTCAATTTTTTTCAATTTATTAAAAAATTCTTTGAAATATAAAACTATATCAATAATAACAACAACAATAATAATCCAGCAAAAATTTTGCTAATATGCAAGATTTGGGAAGGGTTAATAGTACACAGTTTTAATTGTAACTAATAAAGACCCTATTTCTAAATAACTTACATATATGAAAACAGAGAAAATAAATAAAATAAACATTATGTTTGAACTAATTTATTGTTATGGACATGATGACTCTTAAGCTTAATTTTAACTAATTAAATCTAATTCAAACTAATTATCTATTACAATTATTTTAAATTATTGATATGAATCAAATTTAAGTAGCGTCATATCAAGTTCAATAACTAAGTTCAGTTGTTATGTTAATAATATTTAATTGATTGATTTATGTTATTCAAGTCAAGTCTTTTGCCATTATTTTAAAGTAAAGTAAAAGTCTAAGAAGAAATTTTTTTAAGAACCAAAAACTATAAAAAAATTATGCCCTTGTTTGGTACGTAAAACGACTTATCAACTATTTTTTGGCGGAATGAAAGATTTTAACTATTTGATCATAATTAGGTTTAGTAATTAGCTGATTGAGTTGGTTGTTTGAAATCAATCCGTTGATTTTGAAAATGCTACTACGAGGAGTTTTTTCTCTAGCGGTTCGAAAATTAAAGACTAAAAGATTATTATATCTAAAAGTTATTAAATATTACTAAAAGAGAGAGAGAGAGAAAGAGATATAAATTTTACTTAATTTATACAAATTTTAAAAAGTTAATGATTAAATTAAAATTTTGAAATATTTAATATTAAATTAATTTTTTCAAAAAATAAATACTTTTAGATTTGTTATCTCTAATTATATTACATTAATTGCTTTTGTATATACCCTATATTTAAGTTCCTTTTTATATCAATATTTGGTATATAATATTATTAGCGCTTGTATATTGTTTAATTCAATTCAATTTAATCTAAAATTAATAAGTCAAATTTAAATTAATTATTTTTATCTAATTTTAAATTTTACAGATAAATACTCTAATTAATACTAAGCAACTAATTTTATCAAATAACTTTAAATAAATAGCTAATATTATTTGTAAGTCAAATTAGCTGTATTAATTAATTGATAGAATCAACTAGCAGTTAATGCAATCCTTTAATTGCTAAACAGCACCTATAAATACTTAGGAAATTTTTTAAAAATAATTAAACTACACGAGAGTGTCTCATTTCTTGTGTCCTAGTTTTTTCATTGGTCACTCGAAGAAAAGATCTTTTAAGTAACTCATCTGTCATTCAAAGTGCCCATGATTCATTTGAAAATGAAAGGAAATGATTTTTCTATTTAACGTTCTTGCTTGAAACTTTCCCAACGGATCCTACCTTGAGTAATAAGATTGATCAGATTGCATTAATTAGGAACACTACAAGTTGCACTTCTAAGCTATACGTTAGTAAACATTGAAATAAATAAATATATGTCATCTTTCATGATCATAAAGTAAATATCATATGATGCAATCATTTTAGGACTGGAAATATCATATGATGATCTTATCCAGAGGTATCTCAATACTTGTAAATAAAGCATTAACGGTGGATACTCCCATCTCCAGCTAGGACTGATGGTGAATATAATAAAAAAGCAATAAATAATTGCTTTATCTTTGAAAATGTTGGTTTAGTTTCCTAGAAAATAACAGCTCCAAAATACTTGAGATCCTTTGTCTTATTTTTTTTATACCAATCTTGTCCTTTTCAATCTCAACTTTTCAATTATGTAAAACTCACATAAATAAAAGGTTGAAATTAAAAGGGACAAAATTAATACACAAAAAATGAGACAGATGATCAAGTCCCGCTCCAAAACCCCCCTTGCAATGCATCTACAAACTCTCGTTACATGAACTTTTATCTAACCACCTTAAAACAGTTCTTTCCCTGTTGACCGTTTGTCCTGATCATCATTCAACTCACAAAAGTCCGTATTATGTTTCTTCTTCTTCTTTTTTTTTTTTTATTACATTAGACATCTCAATTTAGCTGAACTAATCCTAAGCCCTTAAGACCCTACCCCAAGAGTCCTAGAGAAGGTAAACTTGAAATTCCAAGATCCCTCGAGTTCCTACGTAGCCTGTACACTTCTGCACACAAGGAGTCTTCACATACTTGATTGTTCAGCTGATGATTGATCGCTGGCCTCCCCCTGTTCAGCATCAAGTTTCCATCAGCCCCCAAGTTTCTTAGTAGCTCCAATTCCCACACTGCCGCTGGAAGCGAGACGTCCGTAATTGATCCGATCAAGGAGCTTTGCCTAGAGAGCTAGAGGGTCATCAATAGGAACAGTTCCTATCTCTCCTTTTTTGGTGTGACTCAAACTCAAGACCTTATGAAAAAGAGAGCCTTAAGTAAAGAAGTGAAACTATTTAGGTCACTCCTACTTATTTAATAGGAAAAAAAGTTTCACTGTAGTAATTAAAACCTAGTTGATGGTGAAAGAGATCACTTAAAAGAACTTGTGACCTGCAACTTCTAAAAGTTGAGAAGCTATTGCTGCCATTGACACGAAGATAATGATTCGGCAAGAAGGATCTCACGCGACAAAATATGATTTTGGGAAGTGACAAGTTGAGATGATTGGAATACAGTAGATTAGATGGTTTCTATGGAACCTAAAAGAAATAATCTTTGAAACAAAGAAATAACTTTCCTCAATTTATTGCAATGTATGACCATTTACTGGAGAATCATGCCTGTTCACAGAATAGAACCTATAGATCAAGTGCTTTCACTTTTAAGAGTTTGCCTTGGTTATGGTTTGTTTATTTTCTCAAAGTTTGTGGATGTGATTTCAAATCTCATAATCATTCAAAGCAATAAACTCAAGCAGTGAATTAAATTAAATTAAAAATATTTTTTAAATCATCTATATCAATTTGATTAAAGCTAATTCAAAACTTTCAAATTCCAATCTAATCTAAAACCTAACCTAATCAAGACTAGACTTGTTGATTTAAGAAGGGCCAAGCCAGTTTTGCCAACCCTAAAATCAAGCAACATGGCAATATAATTCCAAGTTCTTGAAGTTTGATTCTCAGATTTGCAGGCATCTTTCATCAACATGAGTCAACGTTGCTGCATAATGTCACATGATTCATATCTATTGTTTGTCTTACTCAGAAGATTAATAATTTTATAAGTAACTTCAATGATTAACATTGGATAAGGTGAACTACTCCATGGAAAAACAACTTTTAACTCAAATAATTCAAGTTATTTAATCCTGCAGCTGCTGTGCAAAAGCTGACTTAAAATCATCAACAATCATCAGATTAATTATAGTATTGAATAATCCTTCGGGTACACATAAATTACCTGTTAACCACGTAACTTTGTACTTGGCCAGTTTCACATAGATATGTCAATCTTGAACCATGATAAGTTTAATGCATAAATCAATTCAGAGTTGAAGAAAACAGCTTATTCTCATTCATATTAAGAGACCGAGACAACAGAAGTATATACTAAACCAAATATGAGTTCAGTAGCAACAGTCTAAATGAACCTAAAATTTCTTTATTCGTACGCTTGAATGAACTTTGTGCAGCCGACTTTTATTCAGGGAAAGGCTAGCTTCAAGCATAAAAGATTTCAGATGAAAGCTCTGCAACAAAGTTTGGAGACCCTTCACGTCAAAGCCAAGGATGCTTAAAGCTCTGAAACCTACAAGCAAGAAACATAGATTTAACCGAAAAGAGCATTGATTACCGGGAAAGTATAGTAGAGTTGATTTGTAAAATGATGATATTCATCACCTTAAGCTGTTATTAGCCAAAATTGATCCCTTGTGCCAACGGTAATTCACTCCCATAATTGATTGTACTGCAAAAAAGATCAACCAAGAAATTTAGAATTAAAATGGCAATATCATCGAACGAATATTTCTCTTGGAGACCAGAGAAACGAGAGATAGAAATGTAAGAATATATGCAAATCCACCAATGAAGCTAACTAGATGTAGAAATCATCTTTACCAGGTGGAGCGTCGCATATACTGCTTCCAAGAATCACTTCCTGCTTCACGGCCACCCCCTGTAGCCTTTTCACCGCCGAAAGCACCACCAATTTCAGCACCATTTGTTGGAATATTTACATTTACAATTCCACAATCACTTCCATGTGGTCTGCATTATGTGTAACCATGTAAACTCTGGACCGGAACCAGCAAAATTGTAGAGTACTCCAGAGGCAGATAAATTCATGATATGACAAGAAAGTTCCAATCTTGGGCAATATCATACATTCAAGGCTATTAAACATTTGGAAAGCAAGTAATGCACTTGAAGTTAGTGGCGCTTACCCAACCCACTTGAAGATAACTTCAGGATTGCGGGTGAAGATAGAACTGCTTAATCCTTGAGGGACTGAATTGTTTATTTCAATAGCTTCCTGCAAAGTCTAGAGAAGAGTCCAGTTTTCAGGAGTTAGGTCAATTGCAAAGCAGATGAACAAAAGAAATGATGTATCCCAGAGCTATATGGCAGCAACAATTTTCTTTTTAAGCCATCACATAATTCAGACCTATAAGGCAACCAAGATACTCTTTTTAAGCTATCAACGACAAAAACTTGTTCATATAATCATCCCAGCCAAACAAAATGTTCTTAGAGAATGACCAACCTGAAATTTCATCACGTAAAGAACAGGAGCAAATAGCTCTTCCTTCACAACATCTGCCTTAGAAGAAATCTCAACTATAGTGGGTTGCACATAATTCCCCTCAGACTCTATAGCTGAGCCACCTGTTAGGATCTTACCTCCCTGCAAAATATCAGTGAAAACTAATTGTTGAATAACTTCAGGAAATATACTCCTAGCCCAAAAAATAAATCATTCAACAAACATGCAGCCATGATTGGAAATCCCATGCAACTAAAACAGCTTCATGACTTTACAATTGAAAGAAAATTATCGGGTTATGGAAGAAGAAATCTCTTAGCCATTCCAGGGAAGGTATCTTGCTGAAAATCATGACCTTTTCATTTCAAGACCATCTACAATCTTAACATAGACACAACTCCATTTTATATGATTTAGAGAAAGATATACCAAGCTGACCATACCTGGGACTTGATGATCTCTATTCCCTTCTCAAAATTCTTTCTCGATTCAGGAGTATGCAGTGGCCCAAGCAAGGTACCTTTCTCCAATGGATCCCCAATTTTAACTTGTTTGTATACATCAACTAACTGATCAAGAACAGTATCATATATACTCTCATGAAGAATCTACAACATAGACAAACATAAAGTTCAGAAAGTGAGACACCAGACAGCTATCAAATGCCAAAGTTCCAAAACAGAACAGGATGATTTACAATACCAGCCTACGACATGTCGTGCACCGCTGACCAGCAGTTCCCACAGCAGCAAAAAGGACAGAACGAACAGCTAGCTTGATGTCTGCATCATCCATGACTATAATGGCATTGTTCCCACTTAACTCAAGTAAGCATTTACCAAATCTCTGATTCACTGTTTGTTGCACAAGTTGGCCAACCTATATATTGTTTATTCATCATTTAGATGAAACAAAGACGGATTAGTAAACAGTTACTCTCTATGTGAAATGGATAATGTTAGAAATCACACATAATATATCCAGTATGCTCTGAAAAATATGTGTTTCGATTCAAATGGATTTGACGTAAACCCCAAGTTTAGCATTTATCTAGAGAGTTTGTAGAAACATCTTTTTCGGTAGATTAAACAGAAATACATCAACATCAACCAGAAACCAGAAACCAGAAACCACGAATTCAGTAATTTTTACCAGGAAAATGTGTACTAAATTACTTGTAGAGCATGTGAATATGAGAAATAAGTCTATCATATGCATTTTTTCAACTGCTTTCAAGTAATGAAAAGAAGTAATTGTATGCAGTTCATATTGCACAGAAAAATTCAACAAGAAAGAGAGGATTTTCATAGAAAGATAAATGAAAGAGAGAGTTTTCTAAGAAAGATAGGTCAAATAGAGTTGCCTTAGAAAGATAGTTGATGGATAGTAACTTATAATACAGTAAAAGATTGAAACACCTTTGAACTCCCAGTGAATGAGACAAGGGGAATCCTGGTGTCCTTTGCTATTGCTTGGCCAATATCAGCACCACCACAAAAGGCTGTAAATATTGCACCAGGTAAGTTATTCTTCTCCAGCACCTCAGCTACAAGTTTTGTAATCCCTATGGTGACCAAAGGGGTTGTTGGTGCACCTTTCCTGCAATCAAGGATGAAAAATAAAATACATGAGAATAATGGAGTCCCTTTCCAGCTACATAAAGGAACTCAGGACTGACAATAACCCATAGAGGATGCAGAAATGCCTTAACATTCAACCAATTTTCCAAAATTCCAAGTGCCTTGACTGAAACTAAAGTCTACAAAATTGACTTCAAAGGGCTAAAGCTGCTATACAAAAGGGTAAGACACTGGTTAATACAGATTCTTCAATAGTGATCCTAAAGGACAAAATTTCCAACTATAAACAAATGTTTTGGACTTGTCCTTTTCTGCCTTTCATGGATGGGAACTCTTTGGGAAGTCAAGAAGGATTTCACGTGATCTCCAAGGATTCAATAATAACATGGAATAGCTTATATCAAATCCACGTTAGAAAGATACTATATTGTACTGATTCCATATTGATGAGGTAACATACCAAACGACACAATTGCCACAGACAAGCGCAATGCAAGCATTCCATCCTACAAGGCAACAGACCGTAAATTCAATAAGTATATATGTGGAGAAAAGTAAAAAGCTATGTATCAGAAAATAGAAAGACTAGGGGTTGTTCACTAGAGTATGGTATAGTGCTCACCAAGGACAGCACAAGGGAAGTTAAAAGCTGTAATCACACCGACTATTCCAAGAGGATTCCAGGTCTATGCACCACATAGATGTGTAGAGAGTTAACAACTATTTCAAAAGATCCAATGAACTAAGCCAGAACAAAAAAAAAATTAGCTGCACACCTCCAACATTACATGATTTGGACCTGTCAACAGAGGAAATATAATTATTCCTGGATTAGCCTCAAAAAACTGCAGGAACAAAATCTGAACTCAAAATAGAAAAGCAGAGACAATATTTCTGCTCATAACTCAAACAGCTGCAGTTTTGCAAAATTAATTTAAAAGCAAAACTGCAAGTTAAAAATGCTATGAAGATGCTGTTAAAGAAATAAAAATGCTACAAACTACGGACAAAATAGATGTTCTAATTGAACTCACGTTCTGAAGGTATAATTAAACCATTCAGTTGCCGGCTCAATCCCACAGCAAAATCACACATGTCAATAATCTCCTGCAGACAGTTCAACTTATGAAGTTAAAATAAGAAGATCAACACAACACCTAATCAACAGCAAACTGTGGGCCAGTGATGGCCTTTAACAGCAAGTGGGTGTGTACAAAGTATTAGAACGGAATACCAGCATACTTCAACATATGTCAAAAATATTTAAGATCAAACTGGCTAGAGGTAGTTTTTACATAGATTATGCCAATGGAAATACACTACTGTGACGTAAAATAGAGTACCTGAACTTCCCCAATTCCTTCAGGAAGAATTTTTCCCATCTCAAGTGAGACAAGACGACCCAACTGTTGAAGCTTCGCCCTCAATGCATCTCCAATCTGTCTGACAATGTCACCTCGCTTCGGTGTAGGAACCTGCAGCATTACATAACGCCAAATTGAGGCAGGAGTACTTCCAAGCAGGACAAGAAATAACCATAACAGTAACAAGCTGATTCCAAATATTCCAATGTAGCAGATATCATGATTTGCTAAAGCTTTCACAAACTTCATAAAAGGCATAAAAGGCAAGCAAAAGATAAAGTTGTTTGTAATTCATGATGAATTAATGCCTCACCTGCATCCATATTTTTGCCGCTTTGTAGCAAGCTTCCATGCCTTCCTCATAATTTTCAAGAGAGCCCTCCACAACTTCAGCAATTACCTGAGGCATTGTAAGAATTAAGATATCAGCCAAACAATCTCATCAATGAAAACTCGAGCTATGCACTAAC
>JAOSBK010000005.1:4716335-4726368 GCA_027568895.1 Erythroxylum shatona | reverse complement strand
AACATCTCCCTGTCTTCAATTTCTGTCCTGTCCTGTCCTATCCTGTTCCGTCTCGTCCCGTCTTTACATGCTGCAGATGCTAACCAAACGCAGCGTTATATCACGGACAGAGACACTGTGTGTATGTCATCGTCTCTGAAAAATTACGCCGTAGTTTTCTTCTTTTTGCCCATTATATTTTTTTATAATAATTTAATTTAAATAAAATTTACTGCATATAAATTAAGTTAAATAAATAATAATATTTAATAATTTAACATTAAATAATAAATTTAGTTTAACTAATAAATTATTTAATAAATCAATATTAAATGATAATTTAATTTAATTAAAAGTTTCCTATATTTCTCATTTATTATTTTATAAATTATTAACGTGAAAAACTCAGTTAAATAAATTTTTTAAAAATCAAATTTTGATTAATAGATCCGACCCGTGACCCGATTACAAAGCAAACGGGCCAAAAGCCGAAGCGTGGAAGCTAACATGAACAGGCAGACCAACAATAATAACAGACAAAGTCAGGGTAAAGAATCCCAAATTCTCTCCAATTCTCTTCTTCGTCCACCTGCCAATCTCAAACCCTAATCGTTATTCCCTCTAAACACTTCGCATCTTCTCAGTTTTGCTGGTAAGTCATCGAAATTTTACTTGAATTCCATTGTTTGTCTACATTACGAGGCTAAAGATTTGATCTTTGCTTTAAATTAGGGTTTCATTCTCAAGTGATGAAACCCAGGGATCATTGGTCATCTGGGTTTCTCTGGTTCTGAGACTTTGTTGATTGTCTGCTGTTCTTGGGAAGTTTAGGATGGAAGTGTTGTGTAGCTTGTACAGAGCGAAATATTCATGCTTTAGATGGGCTTTTCATGGATTGTGTAGTATGATTCTTCTGGGTTTATTATATGGCCGGGTAGATGTTAGAAATACTTATAGTGCTGGAGATTCCACTCTGCGAGCTGTTTTCGAAAATGAGTCGGGTTATATTGGAATAATTCATCGGCATATGATTGAAATTGGTTTGAACTCATCAGCTATTGGTAATGTGACTGATGATCAGAACGACTTGGATGTTAAGAATCCAGCTTCATGTGGTGGTTTGATTAATCACAGGGGTTATACTGATGAATGTGAGTATTTAAAAGCAAATCCTGATTGTTCATCTGGAGGGTTCTTCGATTACATGAAGTTTTTGTATTGTGATTGTCGTAGGTTTAGACTTTTGGCTTATGCGGTATTAATTATTTGGCTTGCGGCTTTGTTTTATTTGTTGGGGAACACTGCTGCTGATTTCTTTTGTTGTTCGTTGGAGAAGTTGTCCGGTCTTTTACATTTGCCTCCTACGGTTGCTGGTGTTGCACTTCTTCCCCTTGGGAATGGAGCTCCAGATGTATTTGCAAGTATTGCCGCCTTTGTGGGAAAGAATGCAGGAGAAGTAGGTCTTAATAGTGTTTTGGGAGGTGCCGTATTCGTCACTTGTATTGTTGTTGGGACAGTTTCATTGTTTGTGGCAGAAAAGAATGTTCAAATTGATAAAAGATGTTTCCTTAGGGACATATGTTTCTTGCTTTTCACACTTCTGTCACTGTTCATAATTTTGATAGTTGGTAAGGTGACTGTTGGGGCATCAATTGCATTTATCTCCATTTACCTGGTTTATGCGTTTTCTGTCGCTGCTAATGAGTTCTTTAGGAAGCATGTGCAGAGGCTGAAGTTGGATTCGTTAACCCCTTTGATTCCTGTACGTGGAAGTATATTTTCACATGGTAGTGCTGAGGAGGATGTAAACATATATAGTTCTTTGCTTGACATCGAATCTGACAGTGATGTTCCCCATCTACCTTCGTCTTTACCATCATGGATGTGGGCTTCAAATGTTGCAATATACTCAAATAGCCCGTCAAAACTTGGTGCATACGAAGAAGAGAGGCACCTTTGGGGCTGGATCAATGAGAGTGCAGAGAATAACAACTCATCCTCCTTTTCCAGGTTATGTTCTTTGGTGGAAATGCCACTCACTGTTCCAAGACGGCTGACAATACCATTGGTTGATGAGGAAACTTGGTCAAAACCATATGCTGTTACCAGTACGGCATTAGCTCCCATTCTTCTGGCATTTTTATGGAATGAACACAGTAATGATACTCAAAGTAAGATTATAGTCTATCTTCTTAGTTTTATGGTTGGTTGCACACTCTCTGTTCTTTCATATCAATACACTGTGCCCGATCATCCACCTCAACAATTCTTGCTTGCCTGGCTTTTGGGGGGTTTTGTGATGAGTATTGTGTGGTTCTATATGATAGCTAATGAGCTTGTTGCTCTATTAGTATCTTTAGGCATGGTATTGGGAATTAGTCCGTCCATCCTAGGCTTGACTGTATTAGCATGGGGCAATTCAATGGGTGATTTGGTCTCAAATGTGGCGCTGGCGATGAACGGTGGAGACAGTGTGCAAATTGCATTCTCCGGATGCTATGCAGGCCCAATTTTTAACACACTCATTGGCTTGGGGATCTCAATGCTGCTAGGAGCCTGGTCACAGAATGATGGTGTGTATATAGTTCCTGAAGACAGAAGCCTATTTTACACAATGGCATTTCTCATGATAGGACTATTTTGGGCAGTGCTTGTTTTACCTCGGAATCAAATGCGTCCAAGCAAATTGTTCGGGATAGGCCTTATATCCCTTTATATGATTTTTCTTATAGCAAGGGTGACCATTGCCAGGGGGCATGCAGTGAACTAACCATTTGGTGTTGATTATGACTAGATAGACATCGAGGGCAAGAGTCTCCAAACGTGTAACTCATTTCATGATATCGCACTTGTACATTTGAGATGGCTGTATCTATGATAAGAGGATTATTATTGCCAGTTGCTGATAGAATCTGAATTAACCCCATCGTACTTGCAGGCAGGGGCCTTATACCACACAGTAACAGGGGCAATGGATCTATGATTATAATGCTAAAAGATTCGTGCTTTTTTGTCATTATTGTGTTGGGATTCGTCGACGTTTTTTCCTGCTATTTTCCTCGTGGGCCACTCGACCCTTGTGATCAACAGTAGGAAAATTAACTTTTGTGCGACCCACGAAGTTAAAAAGGAAAATTCTTAAACAAGAAAACTTGCTTAAAACACGGGACTTCCTACAGTTAGGTTTAGCCAAAATGGTTAAGTGGTTGGACAACTCAGGAGTCGAGTCGGCCCACAGGCCTATTCACTGTTGAAAGCAACGGTGTATGATGCTTCTGTTCTTTGGCATAAAAAGATACCAAATTGTGGTAACTTGGGTCCCTTGAAAAGAACAACCATCTGTAAGAAGGCGCACGTTTGGATGTCTGCGTATGGGGATGCTAAAGTGTTCCTGAGATTTAACACGTTATGTAGCTTTTATCGCTTGTAAGGTCTTTGTCGTGTCTTGTCACTCTCCTAGCTCTTTAGAACAGTTCTCCCTTTCTAGCCCTTGTACGCACTCTCTTTTCATTGTTCACATTCCTTCGTTACTTCTTTCAACCTCCATTTTCACATCACCTGCCAAGTTTTATTTCACCCTCCATGGTTTAGCTACTTTTTTTAGTTGTTTATAATCTTGCGGTTCCAAATATTTTTTAAAGTTGCATGTACTTACAGCTACGTTTGCTTCTGCAACTAGTAGAATCAATTGACTGAGAGAAACGTCATTAGTTAAAATAGAAATTAATTCAGAAGGATTCAACGTCTGTTTACTTGACCAGCCTCGATAGGATATTGCAGCCTTTTCAAATAGCAATGACAGAGGTCCAAGGTGGTGCTAAAACAATAAAACAATAGTTGCCAAAACTGAACTGAACCATTTCCAATGTGTCATATATGTGACAGTCACGTGTGGTCTGCAACAATGGCAGTTTCAACATCTACTCGTACTTGGCTGTCTCTCTCATCACCCTCCTGCATTGAGTTCTTTCAAAGAACCCTGTGAACTTCTCCGTCCTGTCTCTACAACAGTACTCGGTCGACTAGTACTATATACGATCCTATTTCCATGCTTCTTTGTCCCTAGGACAATCCCTGAAGCAAGTTTGATTAGAACTTTGGCATTGGAAAAGAAAGTTCATTTCTTGTTCATTTCTACTACCTGTAGAGTTTAGTATGGATGCTTTGTCCAAAAGTTCTTCAACAACATCTTGTGGGTCTTGTGCAACGGGGCAACCAATAAGCCCGAAGTCACCCCCTGGAGGTTTTGATTTGTTTGGCAAAAGAAGGCAGTTGGTGAAGGTACAGATCTTGGAGAAAGAGATTGGTATGCTACAGGTGAAACAATTTCTTTGGTTTCTGCATTATTTCCTTTAGCAACAAGCTTCCGGCTCATGAAAATAGATTACCAGTTTGTGACGTTTGTTAAATTCATCATCTCTTCTAATAAAGTGTCCTGACAGTGTCCAGTTTTGATCAAGTCTCTTCGGCTGAATCAATGAGCACCATGATATAGTTTATAAGATTTAAACATTTTTACTGTTAGACATTAGAGAGTTTAATACTATATTTGCATGAATGCCAATTGATTATCATGAATAGCTTAAAAACAAGAAAAGTACAGTCAAAGAATGTTTCAGCTGATCTGGGTCTGTTTCGCATCTTGTTTTTGATGGAAATTGAACCATTTCTCGACTCTCGAAAGACATGCAACATATGTTTAACCATGATAACCATGTTTTGTTCTTTTTGTCTTATGTATGCTATTTTCTGTATCTTCCTGTGATAAGCAAATGTAACAGATGAGGTTAAAATTCCCAGGTGACCAGCTTTAAGTTGGCTGTTGGAGAAGGTTGAGACGATTGTATCCGTCTTTTGTTTGGTTATCATTCCTGATAATCTCTATCCTATGCATTATTCTTGTTTAAGACGGAAAGCTTACAGTATCTGTGCTTGTAATGTATCAACAGGAAGAGATAAAATTTGTCGAAGGCCTTCCAGCTGCTTCAAGGTGCTGCAAAGAGTAGGACGTCTTTACCAATCTTGAGTCTTAGTACTATGTTTCCTGATTCATATTCCAAACTCATTGGTTTTCTTTCTGCCCCCCAAATCACTTAATTGACAGGATTGACGACTTTGTGGGGGCTAAATCAGATCCTCTTGTGCTTATGTATCTGTTTCTACACTGTTTTCCTTTTCACAGTATGATGATTTCTTTTAAGTTAAATCTTCTGAAATTGCATGGTCATTTTCTCTTGCTCAGAAATGTGGAGACTCATGAATCCAAACTACAGTGGAAGAGGCTCTGGTACTTCTGTCATTCTCTTAAGTTATTTGTCATCTGTTCCATGCTCCAATACTTGTGCTTTTCTATGGAGTTAATATCATTCTTTCTTGAGCTAATCTCTCTCACTTTGTGAATATAAAGCTATTAGGCAACAATTTCCTGTTAGTACTCCATGAATTTAGCTCTCTATTTTTTTTCTGTTTATTGATCGACTTGTTCGTTGTTTCAGCCTTCCATGGATTTGCTGCTTTAGCAGTTGCGTTGCGGATTCCAAAACACCAACCTGTAGTCCACCCACTAAGTACTGCTCACATTTATGCAGCTGCTGGAATGAAATCACCTGTCAAAGTGGTTGCAAATGTCTCAGGTGTTCATGTCAGGACTCGGGATGTCGTTGTTTCAGTTTATCCCTGTCAAAATGTAATAATGTGAAACTTTGTTCAAATTGCTCGAGAGCCTGCTCTAAACCATGTTGCCTATGATCCTGCAGCTACTCGTTCTCCTTGTAAAACTGTTGCATCGTTTGCGCTCTCAGTATATAATTTCATTTTTAGATGGTTATTACACCTTATAAAATGCCAAGGAGACTTACAGGACCAGGATTGTGTTCTGAAATCCACTTGGCCTGAAATGAACCACTTCTTCTGTCAGGTTAAAGCAGCATGCACCGAGATCATTCTGCAGCGCTTTCGATAGCTGCTAATTCCTGAACCTGCCACCATTTTCCAATATACGTTTCATTCGAAGTAATTTCACATCAGCGTCAACTGTGAGCTTCACTAGAAAGGGTTGTTTTTACTTGCAGAGTCAGATCTGCCTGGAAAGCTGTTTAAGAGAATAGATGCTTAATTATAGGAGGAGCTTATGCACCCTCATGTTTGAGCACAAAACCTGACAATGACTAATAGCTAGAGAGTTGCTATAATGCTCTGTTACTGATCTGATCGGGTAAAGGAATGGATTTTGCCAGAGAAAAGAACTCATATTAAGGTCCCTTTTGATCTTTGCTTTTGCTTGCTGGAGTCTACTTCCCTGGCGTGAACAAACATTACGTCCATAAATCTAAACCACCATGGTTAGTCTTGTACCTGTGAAGAAGCAGTATTCAACGAGAAAAAGATGACATGTATCAAATGGACCTGTGACAAAAGGTCCAAAGGATAGCACATTTAGCTAACAAGTCCAACTCCCGTCAGCAAGCCATAGTAAGTTGTCATCTTCTAAGAAAATAAAAGCCACATCTTGCCCATAATTAAGAAATACCACTCTTTTGGTCAAAGAAACCCCAAAAATATCGAGAGCAGCTTTCCACTCCGTGGTGGTACCTACCCACCATCCCGGAGCCTGTCATGAGACCAAAGTGGCAAATATTGTACGGGACTTAGTATTGAATTAAATTTTAGTACGATATTATATTAGTATTGTCAATATTGATATTATTTCCGGTAATTTTTTAAATCTATAAAATATTCTCTTAAATTTTTAAAATTTGCATTAATATATTATACAGTTGTATTATAGACTCTACAACCATGTTTCTAAAAATCATAATAATAAATAATAATCATAATTTAAAATGAAATAATAATAATTTTAAATGTTTCACATATAAATAATAATCACAATTAATATAAAAAATACAATCATCATCATACAAATATAAAATTAAGAATAATACAAAGTATTTAAAATATTACAATAATACAATTTTATCATTTTAATAAATAATAATTACATCAAAACATACAATAAAAAGAATAATTAATATCCTTAACTATTACAATTTACAAAAAGATTTCATGACAAAGAAACAATCAAGTAGAAATTAAACATGAAACAAAAACGTTTACAATTACATTACATATATAGAATTTAATATAAGTATCAAATATAAGTAAGATTAAAAGAAGAGGAAAACCAAAAACTTGGAACGAAATTCAATCGTCAACGAGAAGATATTTGTTATAATTGCACTAACTCTAGTTATCAACTTGATACAAAATCTTCATCATTAAGAGGAATTTCGTCATCATTATCATTCAAATTTAATGTATCAAATGACATGTCAATACTTTCCTATCCAAGGTTATCTTCCAAGTCATTGACGTCTATCAAATTTGGTTCTTCGAAAACCTAATCCGCTAAAAGATCAATATTATCAATAGAAATTGGATCAGTTAAACTACTTATGCTATTAAGACTCCTAGTAAACAATTAAATTTAATTATTAAAAATTATATCAAATTAATAATAATAACAACATACCTTTCCCGAAGCTTTAAATTGTAACGAACAAAAACCAAGTCATTCAACTTCTTATGCTTCAATCTATTCATTTTCTTTGAGTGGATAAATTCAAATGTGCTCCAATTTTGTTCATAGCCTGTTGCACTCACACATTGACTTAAAATTTGAATTGCAAACCTTTTCAATTCTGGAATATCATTTTTAAATTGATCCCACCAAGAAACTGTAAGTCATAAGATAACAAAAGTAGTGTTATAAATAAAATAAAGTGATAATTAATTTTCAATATATAAGAAAAAGGAAATAACTAATACCTAAAGAAAGTTTTTCTCTTTGTCGAATAGCAATCAGTATTCCAAAATCCCCATAAGACAACTTGTAAAGCTCCATTTGTCAGTTTAAAAGATCTTGCATCGCGTCAATGCTAATAATTATTGTAATAGTTAAAAACATTCCTCTATTAACTTCAGCAGCTTAGTAAGATCTAGTGTAGCATCCCACTCCCACGAGACCCGAACCCGACATCGACGGTAATATCCGAGCTCGTGCCTCACGAGAGTGGTATGCTAGAGCAATCGATGCAGTTCAAAAGTCGGTAATACATTTTTTTTTAAAACCAATTTAGTGCGCAAATACTAGTAAATAATTTGGGTCCGTTCTAGTACGAAATCATTTTCAAACATAATACAATGTCTCTCATAAAGGACACTCCACAGCATATAACTATGCCAAGTTACCATTTTACCCCTTTCAATAGAAGGTGGGATGTTACACATTCATCCGAACATGGGCTAAGTCCTTAGTTTGTCAAGTCCTTAGCCTGGGTTGAGTCAATCTCCATAAGGTTCAAGACTTTACTAAAATTTGCATAAAGTCTGATCCCACTCGCCCACGTTTGCTTTAGCGTCTCATACGTGAATCCAGCTAACCTTCCACCTAAGGCCTACCATAAAGGCAGTTGAGAAGTGCTCCGAAATTTAGGGGTCTAACAGACCACCCCCACCAGATGGATTCTGTTGGACCCCAAACTTTTATTAGAAGATTTGAACTGGTAAATGAGAAATTTTGGTGATTCATCCTGAGTAAAAAACAAATGATGAAAATTCTTAAAACAATAAATGATAGGCAAGGGTAAAGTAGAAAATGAGAAATGTGGATATGTCCAAGTTTTGCTTTGGTGTTTCTGGTTGATAAAATATTTTGAAATGAGAAGAATTAAGGTGAAAGTTAGAAGTAGAATGAAAGCAAAAATGAAGTTAAATATGTGTAGTAAGTTGGTGAAGAATATGTACATATATGTATGTTCTGTTGTTGGCATTCATGATTAACCATGGACTATATATTTTTCTTTAAATGATATTGATTTGATATGGAGTTGAGAATGAGAAGTAAATGAAGTAGAAAAGGTGATCTTGGAATGAGTTGTGTTAAGGAAGGATTATGAAACAAAATGGGTGGTTGATCTGGAAAATATTCACGAGATGATGCTTCAGTCTTTTAGCCACAACGTTTTCTCTAGTTATCCAAACGAGATGATTCTTTATTTAGATTAAACTAGAAACATATGGATACATTTCTTATGAAGAAGTAGAATTCAAATTCTGTCTTTAAGAATCTCAAAATTTGTCATGAATTTGAGAATTGGGTGCAATATATTGGATGAATGTAAATTCGTGTTCTGAATTTGAGGGCAATTCTGGATTGATCTAGGCTATATTAGAGAAAGTTGTCTTCTCAAAAGTTGTATTTTTTCTTTTAACTTTTCAACAGTACATAGTATGGAATTTTTGGATTTCTAAGTCGAAAGTTATGGTCCTTATAAAGGAAGATGTATCTTCTGACTTTTTGCTCCTTTTATGTTTTGTTTCTTTTGTGATGACGTTATCTTCTTCTGTGTTTCTTCTATGATGACGTCGATGTCACCTTCTTCTGTGTTTCGCTTCTTATGTGTTTTGCTTCTTTTTTGTTTTGCTTCTTCTGTGATGATGTTATCTTCTTCTGTGTTTCTTCTGTGATGACGCCATCTTCTTCTGTGTTTTGTTTCTTCTGTGATAATGTCATCTTTTTCTGTGTTTTGCTTCTTCTGCCTTTTTGTTTCTTCTGTAATGATGTCATATTTTTCTATGTTTTGCTTCTTCTGTTTTTTCGCCTGGCCTATCTTCTGTTCCATTTTAGACCCTTTAGAAGATATCATGAAACTTGTAGATCTTGAAGTCCTACTTCGAACCATATAAAGAAAACCTTAATCCAATATTTGTAAGCGAAGTTATATCAATTTTCTCACTTCTTCTGTTTTTTTTTTTTCACTTCTTCTATCTTTTTCCATTAGTCTACTTTGTACCTGTCTTCTATTCCATTTTAGACCCTTCAGAAGATAGAATCTGTTGGACCTCGATTTTTGAGTGAAAATAAGAAATATTCAAAAGTAAATGTGTTGATTGAAATAGAGTTTACAAACAAGAATTAAAGAGAAAAAGAGTGAGAATATGAAAAATTGTGAAAAGTTGACTTTTTGGCCCTTGAGGGTTGACTTTTGATTTA
>JAOSBK010000005.1:4704489-4716235 GCA_027568895.1 Erythroxylum shatona | reverse complement strand
ATAAATTTGTCTTAGGAACACAACCCGGGAATGTCATGTATGCATGTCCAGTAATTTCTTGTGCACAATGGTGACTGAGTGATGACTGAGTACCAAGCCTATTATGCATGATCAATCCTATGTACTCTACATCTAGCCCATCCTATGCCAAGTTACCATTTTACCCCTTTCAATAGAAGGTGGGATGTTACATCTAGTCTAAAATAGACACTAGGATTCAGAAATGCTCCTGCTGCAAATAATGGAGAAGAAAGTTGTCTGTCCCTTCTCTCATTAATGATTGAAATATATGGTGTGTATAAAGAAGGCCTATGTTTCAAATTAACCTTGATTGCTTTCGTTGCTCTTTCTATGGCATAAAAATATAACTCATTGTTGACTTTTTTTCATTTTCAACCAAGCGAAATACTTTCACCAAAAGTTCACAAACTCGGATAACAAATTGGCATTGAGACCAAAATTCTCTATCTTCCAGTATAATATTACAAACCTCCACTCCAGTATTAGACCTAGCATACTGAGAAACAATCAACTTATTACTTGTAAACATTTTTCTTAACTCTTTCTTCATCGAAACAAAAGACTGAAGTGATAAGAAATTTGTTGCAAATCTTGTCATAGCAGGATGACACAAATTTCTACCATTAGTAAATTCCTTTCTGATCAAATTCAACACTTATGCACGATTATAAATGAACTTTGTCACCTTTTAGCTTTCTACATAGTCTCATCAATAACAGAAAAATATCTAGAATCTCCTATATTCTCCAGCATTAGGTTAATGCAATGTGCAATACAAGGAATCCAAAAAAAATAAATTATATGTATTCTGCAACCTTTTTTCTACTGCTTTATGATCGAAATCATTGTCAGTAATAAACTAAACAATGTTTTCCGGCCCTACTTCGTTCACAACTTTATCAAATATCGCAAACAAAGTCTCAGTATTTATAATAAGGCCATATGCATCAATAGATTTCAAAAACATACAGCCATTTGTAGAATAAACAAAAAAAATATAATATGCTCTTGTCTCCTATTTGTCCAACAATCACACATGATTGAACATCCATAATTATCTCAATTCACTCTTCTTTCAGCCAAATAACTTCTAATTTAAGAAATAAAACAACTCGAAAGTTTACCTCTTAAGTCATCAATTGAAGGACCTTTGTTTCCTAGACCATAAGAGACTATTGCATCCATTATAGGTTGATAATAATAAGACTGAGAAGTATTGAATGACGAACTTGTATCATATCACCATCTAACTACTGTCATATCAACATTGTGAGCCACATCTCTTGACTGCATTATACTACGAATTAAAGGTTGGGCTCTAAGAGTTGTTCGTGGTACATAGAAACTAGTCACTTGTCTTCTTCTCTTCCTCACATCAGGTTCAGGTACTTTTTCTTAAGCCTGAGCTGGAACACTACTAGTACTACTAGCGCTACCACTTTCACCTTCAACATTTCCAAAATCAACACAAGAACTAGAAAACGAACTTTCATTACCAATTTCAAAATTCAACCTTTCCCTTCTATTTCTCTCATATTGATATTTATCAAGCAATGTTTTTATATGTCACTTCAAATCATGACTTACTTTTTTACAGGATTCCACATCTCTTTTAGCCCCAGTTAAATGTTTTTTAATCTGATGATTCCTCTACCTTTCAAATGCTCATTACAAAACAAGCAAATAATATGATTCCTCATACCAAGAATCAATGCAACAGGAGCTCAAGCTGGATCATTGTATCTTTCTGAAGTGGGTTGATCAGGAGTACTTAAACTTTCTTCCATTTATCTGTAAAAATAAATGAATGCATATATCGAAATAAATAACACATAATATCAATACACAATATGCATATCCATCTTATAAAAAATAATTCATTTTGTATGATTACGTTACACACAATTCACTATAACAATTCAATTATTCAACATATATAATTACACAAAATATACATAAACACTTTTCATTTCTAACAATCGCAAAGCATATATAAACAATTTCCATTTATATTAATCACAAAACATTTATAAAATAATTTTTATTTCCAACAATCTTCAACAATTTCTATTTCCATTTCTAATAATCATAAAATATTCACAAAACAATTTCCATTTCCAACAATCACAAAACATTCATAAAACAATTCTCATTTCCAACAATCACAAAACATACATAAACAATTTTCATTTTTAACAATTTTTAACAATTTCATTTCCAATAATCACAAAACATTCATAAAACAATTACATTTCTAACAATCACAAAACATACATAAACAATTTTCATTTTCAACAATTTTTAACAATTTCCATTTCCAATAATCACAAAACATTCATAATTTCATTTCCATTTCCAACAATTTCCATTTTCATTTCTAACAATTTTCATTTCAACAATTACAAAACAACATAAACAATTTCTATTTCCATTAATCATAAACAATTTCTATTTCCATTAATCACAAACCATTCATAAAACAATTTCCATTTCCAATAATTTTTAACAATTTCTATTTCCAATAATTTTTAACAATTTCTATTTCCATTTTCAACAATAACAAAACATTCATAATTTTATTTCCATTTCCAATAATTTTCAACAATTTCTATTTCCAATAATTTTCAACAATTTCTATTTTTATTTCCAATAATTTTCAACAATTTCCATTTCCAATAATCACAAAGCATTCATAAACAATTTTCATTTCCAACTATCACAAAACATACATAAATAATTTCTATTTTCAACAATTTTTAACAATTTTTATTTCCGATAATCACAAAACATTTATAATTCTATTTTCATTTCCAACAATTTTCAATAATTTCTATTTTCATTTCCAACAACGCATTTATAAAATAATTTCCATTTCCTACAATTTCAATTTAAAGTTTCAAACATGATGATCAAGTTAAAGGGTATGATATGATTTACATAATTGCCAAATAATGAATGACATATCTTATACAATTGTTTATACACATCTATTCATAACATGATGATCAAGTTGAAGAATGTAACTTCTTTGGAAATGTTATTTTTTCTTATTTAAAGCCTTGAATCTTCTTTTCATTTCTAACAAACCATAATATTATATACACCATTTTATATTTCGTTCTTAAATATATAAGTTGCTTTTACAATTTTTAATTAACATTAATAAGTCTAAGTATAAATGATTGAAACCAACAACATGTTCACAATTTGAAAAAAAAGTTCTTTTTGGGATACATTTATTACATTACTACTTTCACACATTATCTATTATAAATATTTATGATACCCCACACAAATATATTACCAAATAATTCAAGTTCAGCATATTTTATACTCAATTAATTATTTACTCAAAATTAATACCCAAATAAACAAATAGCATCATTAACTATAACCGAATTATTATTAATTTAAAATTGCATAATTTTATACTCAACTAATTATTTACCTAAAATCTGTACCCAAATACTAGAAATGAAATATCATTTCACAAATAGGTCCTTGACATTTTCAAAATTTATGGTACCGGTCGGTATGTCTGGTATTTTGGATACTAGCCGGTACTGAACGAAAAACAACGATACCGGCCGGTATTAATGAACGATACGAAAGGAATAGATACCTTTCTATTTCTTGACTGATATGATATGTACCGGTCAGTACGGAACGGTATTCGTTTCTCTGATCGTGAGTGCATTTTTTTAAATTAGTAGATTTTATATAATTTTAATATTATTAATGTGTACAAATTTATGGAGAAGCTCTAGTTGCTCATTTCAAGTCATAGGAATTAATATTTCCTTACTTTCGATTGCTCAAATCCACGCCAAGCCGAAGCCAGATGAATGAGAAAGTTTATTTGTTTCTTAGGTAAAAATTGCTCGAATTACAAATGTTATTCAAAGAAGAGACAAGAAATACCAACGCCAAGTCCTCCCTGACAAAGGTTCTTAAGCTTCTGCATGATTAACAAGTGGTTCATCTGCAAAGCTTGCTCAAACTAAAGATAATACGTTAAAGTTTGCTTAATCACACAATAGTGAACTTATTATTACAAACACATAGTCTCAAACTTTGATTACACACTTATGCCTTCAATAACATGGAGGTCTTTCGGCACACAACTTAGCAGGTACATAATACACACAACTTAGCAGAACATAATATCGTGTCTCTTGTAAATAGTAAAGTAGAGCCCTCGTTGATGCTCGCTCCCGATGCTCACCTGAGACAGAAAACCGAATGCTTAGTTTAAATCTGATCACAAAATATGATTCCGCAAGTTCTTTAAGCCACAGAGAGTTGGTCGGGTCGGTCGTGCTAGGCCCAGGTCCAACCCTATGATAACTTGTGGGCCGATCGACCCATTCCCAAGATGTTGAATTAAGCACGGCAGGTATTTACTATATAAGTTCATTATCTCCTTATGATGCAGGTACGACTCTAATAACCCTGATACTCTTTGTTCATAGACACAAAATCTACGACAAAGAACTGACTTAAGCATCAGAGGGGTAAGCTGGCGATCAACCCCCGGTGTGCCTTTATCATTTTTGCAGGTTTCTCCTAGTTGAAGTTAACCGAGATCATGGATCCAAGCAACGACGTCCAGCCCCAACAGAATCAGACAGAATCAGTTGGCGCCCACCGTGGGGCTAGGCGTCAGGACATCACGTCCAGAAGCACACAGATAAGTCAGGCGATAGCAACAAATCCGGATGTAGCAGCTGTCGCGGCACTCGCACTGCAACGAATGGGCTTGCAATTACTTGCCGCTGCCCTTCTACCGATGCATCATGATCCTCAGATCCATCCTCCACCTATCACCCAAAACCCTAGCACAGACGAGCTACCCCCGTTAAACCCAAATAATCAAACACAATCTTCGCATCCGAATGACCAACCACTACCTCAAAACCGAGATCAAGAAGAGCAGAGCGCAGCCCTGGAGGATAACGCTAGAAACAACTCACATCCTCACATCCAACACCCCATAAACACAAACCCTCCTCCACAACAAATTTCCCTTACCCAAAGACAAATAAAAGAAGCGGCCGATCTGTTGATTCGTCAAATCTTACAATCTCAGATAGAACAACAGTGAACCCCCGCTCGGCAGATAGGTATGATAGCCGATCGCCATTCTGCTGAAACTCATGAAAAAATCGTGGACGATCGAATCAATATGGCTATGAATTTCCGTCCGAAACAGCCATCAATACAATACAGCTCTCCTTTCATTCAGGAGATCCTGGATAGCCTTCCAGCGGTCGGTACTAAGATACCAATGCTTGAAAAATATACCGGAAAGACTGATCCCCTCGACTATCTTCAATATTTTCAATTGATAATGAACCTGCATTGCATCCCCAATGTCATTCAATGTAAGACTTTCTATACAGCCTTTCAAGAAGGAGCCCGGCGATGATTCAACAGTTTACCTCCACATTGCATCACTTGTTTTGAGGATTTTAAGTCGCTATTCCTCAACCAGTTTGTCACAAGTAAACGGTCGCAGAAGACTGCCTTGGAAGTGATGCAATTGACCCAAGAAAGGAATGAAAGTTTACGGGCGTTCATCACTCGGTTTAACAATGAAGCTGTTGAAGTCCCTGACCTCACCTGCTCGTCCATGTTGGCTGCCCTTATGAGCAACACGAGGGATGAAGAGTTCAAGAAGTCATTGGCCCTTGATCAGCCCAAGTCTATTCAAGAGATAAGAAATCGGGCGGATAAGTATATCCAGCTCGAGGAAGTGTTGAAAAACACAAAACGTAGAGCAGATGACCGCTGGCTAAGTGGCAAAATAGATGATGTACAAAAGCAACAGAAGGATCAGTCTAACTGGAGGAAGCCGACCGACCGAAAGGACCAACGACGAGAATCCTTCACCCCGCTCAACAGGCGGTATGCAGAAGTACTGGCAGCCATGAGAGCAGAAGGGAAATCCCTCCGAGAACCTAGTAAGTTGAAAACTCCCCTCAAAAAAGGGATTCTGCTTTATATTGTTGTTTTCATAGAGATGCAGGTCATGACACGGAAGACTGTTGGGACTTAAAGAAGAAATCGAATTCCTTATTCAAAGGGAAAGGCTGGGTAGATTTTTTAAGCACGGTACAAATACCGAACGGGATAATGAGGGTAGGAGTGGTCGGTCTGATAACTGGCGAAAGCCTTGATAGGAGCGATGGAGTGGGGCAGAACAGGAATTCAGACGATCGACGCGACATGAGAAGACAGTCCAGGGTAAGAGGCGACAGAAATGATGGACAGCAAGATGACCGACCGGTTAGGGTCATAAACATGATTTCTGGTGGCAGTGCAGCAGGGGGTCCACCGTCAGAGGAAGAAAGAGGTATGCTAGGCAGGTCGCTGAAGACTTATCAGTAAAGAAAAAGAGGCAAAACGATGGGGTGATCTCGTTTGACGAATCTGATCTAGAAGGTGTTAGCTGTCCCCATGATGATGCATTAGTGGTCACCTTGAATATGGATGGTAGCGAGGTGAAACGGGTAATGATTGACACAAGTAGCTCGGTCGACCTACTGTATTATAATGCATTTAAGCAGATGGAAATACCGGAGGAGCGACTATTGCCAATAGAGGGACCCATCAAAGGGGTAACAGGAGCATCGACCTACCCATTCGCTCGAGTTTTCTTGAACGTAAAATTCGGACAAAAGTCACGTCAAATATAGAGGAATGTTGAATTCTTGGTTGTAAAGTTTGTCGGAGCGTATAACGCAATAATTGGAAGAGCCACCCAAAACGCCCTCAGAGCAATTGTCTCAACCTACTATCAAGCAATGAAATTCCCAACACCTCATGGAGTCGGTATTGTCAAGGGTCAGCAAAGAATCGCTAGGGAATGCTACGTGGCAGAAATGAGAACCCTTGATGGGGCGGTAGTTTTGACAAGTTCTCTTGATGTGAGAGCCGACGAAGAAACTGAGAGGATGAACCCTGTCGAAGAAACAAAGCAGATCATATTGGATGAAGAAGACTGATCCAAATTCACAAATCTAGGCTCTGAACTTGAAAAAGGGATGGCCAAAGAGATCACAGATTGCTTGATAGAGAACAGATCGGCCCACACGCCCTTATCATCATCAATAAAGAGTTCCAAACTTCTTGGCAGAAAAAGTCTCGTTAAGTTTGGCTAAAGGGAGAATATTCTACCGACTGGTTGTCATCAATATTGTTCGGCCAGGTTACCAAGATCGAATCTTAGAACCAGGCGATACCAAGAAAACAATCTTGGATCGTTCGGCCTCAACATCGTTCGATCAGGTTGCCAAGACCGAATATTGGAACTAGGCGATACTAAGAGCCAAAATCTTGGATCGCTCGGCCTCAACATCGTACGGTCAGGTTACCAAGACTGAATCTTAGAACCAGGCGATACCAAGAGCCAAAATCTTCTTGGTATCGCTCGGTCTCAACATCATTCGGCCAGGTTACCAAGACCGGATCTTGGAACCAGGCGATACCAAGAAAACAATCTTGAATCGCTCGGCCTCAGCATCGTTCGGCCAGGTTACCAAGATCGGATCTTGGAACCAGGTGATACCAAGAAAGCAATATTGGATCGCTCAGTCTCAGCATCGTTTGGCCAGGTTCCTTCGCATCGTTCAGCCACAATTCTCTTAAACCTCACTACCGATCGATGTGAATCGAACGCACTCGTTCGCTATCTATTATTTGAAAAAATAGTCTCCTATACGAAACTAATGACAGTTTAATCCTAATTCACAGAATAAAGAAGACAACGGAGGACATAAATAAGAGAGGTTTTATTTCCTCATATATTTGTTCTGGTCACAAGCCCGACCAGATGAGCTTTGAAGGTCCTATTACATAAGTCACTTTGGTCCCTCAGTAGGGGGAGAAGTACCAATAGCTAGATCAGTAGGAGAAGTAGTTTCAGAGGTCGGCAAAGTAGCCAAGACAGGATCAGGGTCCGAGGGAACAACTGGAGAGACACCCCCGTGAGCTCGCTTTTCTTCCTCATCTGAACTAAGGCCCAGCAGCTCATCCAGTAATGTCTCTTCGTCTTTCTCAGCTATCTCCTTTACCTCCTCGAGTAAAAGGCCGAGCTCTGAAGGAAGCATTGTCTCGGCAAAGTCCTCGAACGAAGGACCATCCGACCCATCAGGGAAGAGAACGCCATGGCAATTTCTTAGGATGGAAAGAGCCAAATCGCAAGCAAATTCTTTGCATTCATCATTTAAAAATCGCCTTTTCTATCGTTTGATTGCCTCAACCCTCTGCTCTTTGACAGAGCTTTGTAGCCCAAGCAATTTGTTCTCAGCCCTTACTTTATGCAGCACCGCTTCGTGGCAGTCACGGAGGACTCTCGAACTAAGCTCTTTCTCCATATTGGCTCTAGCGTTGGCATTGAGAACTTCCTCATTCATGTCCTCAATATTGCGCTGCAATGCCTCATTATTGAGCTGCAATGCTCGACACTCTTTTTCTTGCTCGTCCCTTGACGCAATCGCTTTGTTCTTCTCCTCCTCCACCTTTGAAAGTTGAATCCTCAAAATGGTAACCTAGCTAAGAAGATCTTTAATCTCCTGGTCCATCGATCGGGTGACTTCAGCGAATCGATCAATACGTTGATACACTCCAGAGGTGAACGCCAGATTCTACGATGAAAAACTTTGTTTAAAAAAAAGGGTGGAGATTACCTCTGCTAAGCCGCGCACAAGACCGGCCACCATCTCCTTGTCGCCCAGCAAATCCAAAAACTCTTCGTCCGCAGGAGGGACAATCTTCTGGGCAACATGAAGAGCCACATCGGTGTCCCTAAGCGATGCAGCCTTATTCAGACTGATCGTGGACACCCACTCTTCGGGGTCGGGCATTTGCTCCTTCCCTTTACTTTTGTCCAAAGGGCGGGGTGATCGTTCAACATTCCGAGCGGTCTTCTTTCTCTTGAACGGCCGCTCCACCTCCTCCACCTCTTCTCCCATAACCGCTCGGTCCTCATCAGCCGATTGGATCAATAGCGTTGTGGACTTGTCAGGCGCAGTTGACCGAGCGATATCTTTGCTGACCTCCACCTTCTTGCTTCGCTCCTTCATTTTCAAGGAAGGTCTAGCAACTTTATGCTGGCCTTTGGACTTGGGAGCATCGGAGGACGAGTTGAGATTCTTGAGCTTCACCATGGCTGCACAATTATAGAAGCAGGTCAGAAATCGAAACTAATATTCATAAAAAAACAAGGCAGTTAAACTACGAGGAGTCAACCAGAAGGGGCATTTTCTCCTTCTAGCCCGTTGATCTGAGGCGGGGGATTAATCAAAAAGGCATTGGCTGATACCCCTCCACGATACCCTAGAATAAGAAGATCGAAAGCATACCGACCGAGCGCCTTAATTTAGTCGATCACTTTAGATTTCTTTCTAGTAAAGGACAGATTAGAAGTGTCGTTCCATTGCTCGGCCAGGGGATACCTCCACGGCCTGGACTCAAAGGTAGATCCCGGGGGCCTCACAAAGAGATACTTCGTCCTCCAAGCCTTGACTGACGAAGTTGTTCCAGAAGAACGATACCATGCATCTCTATATTGGAAATGAGGGATCCCGGCCCCAGTGATTGAGCTTTGATTCATCCTTAAAAAATGCTGCAGATATCGATCGATGGAGGACACCCGAAATGATGGCATAGCAGGGCGAGACCGTTCATGAACCTCCAACCATTCGGGGGGATCTGGCTCAGTATTAATTTGTATGCGCAGCATACCCCATCAATGATCGGGACATATGGAAGCCTCATACCACCGATCGAGAAGAAGCTGTCTGAAACAGCAAAATAGCCTCCCATATTGCTATAAATTCGCTCGTTCTTGCAGGCCAACCTGGGTCTCCAGGATGAAGGGATATTATTTTTGATGACCGATCGGTTCAGTTCCCTTTCAGTCATTGTCGATTGGTCGCTCGGTGGCTTTTCAACGACTTGCCCGTCTATCCGGTCAGTCGCCGCGATTTCTTCATCTTTCTCTGCATCCGGCGCTTCATTTCCCCCTGCCTCCGACACCTCCATCTCTTCTGCCGCTCTCTCCAGCGGCCCGACAATCTATAAAGCACTTTCGGCGGCCAGTTCCGGTCGAGCTCTTTCGGGGCCGTATCCACTTCTTCGTTAAGTCTCGTAGGCATTTGTGATGAAGATCGGCGAGGAGACGATGAAAGAGAGGAGGAGGAGGTGGTTTCATCCCTAAGTCTAGATTCACTCCTACGGCTAGTCGACGATATGGTTACTAAAAAGGAAATGTATAGGATAAGGAAAGGAGAGAAGATGTACCTAGTTCGGTGACTGAGGTTTGGAGTTTGGATAGCGGTGAAAAGGAAATTCCGATGACTGCAAGCAAAGAGATGAAGAGTAGAGAGAGCAGAAGTTGGAGAATCAAATGCGCAGAAACGGTGGTGAAGGAAATTTGTCGATTCCAAGCAGTTATCGAACGGGCGCACCAATCGAAGTTGGACACTTGGCAAAACCTGAGTCGTGGCGAATTAGGGTTGCTAGACACCCGGAGGGGCGCAACAGTTGAAAGGACGTGCATGACTATAAAAGCAACACGAAAGGACGCTCCCTTTCAAATTTTGAAAATCCATCAGAGGATACGCGTCGTAAGTAATGATTAAACTCAGTGCTCTAACTAGACGTCGATGTCTGATCGATCGGGCCTATCACGAGCTGTCATGCAGGCGAGATGCACGAACCCTACGTACTCCATCGATCCTTCTCCCTGATCGGACTCGAGGAGTAGGGGGGCTTATGGTCAGGTTGGTCGTGCTAGGCCCAGGTCTAACTCTAGGATGGCGTGTGGGCCGATCGACCCATTCCCAAGATGATGAGCTAAGCCCGGCAGGTATTCACTATATAAGTCCATTATCTCCTCATGACGCAGGTATGACCTAGAACCCTGATATTCTCTATTCATAGCCGCCAAAACTATCACAAAAGAGCTTACTTAAGCATCGGAGGGGTCGTCCAGTGATCAACCCCCGGTGTGCCTTTATTGTTTTTGCAGGTATTTCCTAGTTGAAATCAATGAAGCTCATGGATCCAAACAACGGTGCTCAGACTTAACAAAATCAGACTAAACCAAATTAAGATGTCAAGAGGTTCATTCCTGATATTTCCTCGAACTAATATTAGTTATATATCCCTCCATTGTAATTCCGTTGATCGCATGAAGAGAGAGTTCTTCAAGTTTTTTCTCCTTGTTAAGATTTGCGTTTGGGTCGTTTTCACGCGTTTCTTTCTCTACCCCATCAATCTAGAAGAAACACTTGCATTGATCACCTCCTCAGTGTGATGGAAACAAACACCTTATTTCAGCTATCATTAATTGCTTGAAGGTGCCATGACCAACGTTTAGAATTTCGTACCGTATCGACTGGCACGTACCGTTCTGGTGAAAAATCAGTACCGGTACGGGTGTAGGTGGTACCGGTGAAAAATATCCGTCGGTACCGGCAATTTCGACTATACCGGCCGGTATTCAAAATACCGGTCAAATACCGGCCGGTACTGAAAATTTTAAAAAATTGGGGGACTTTTTTGAAAATTTTTCAAAAGCTCCTTCCCTCCTTCCTACCTCTCCTTCCCCCCTTTTTTTCAAAGTTTTAAAATAATAATACATATTTTATTACTAATAATAATTGTAAATTAAATAAAACTTAAAAATAAATTATTTTTATTTTTATTACTAATAAAT